>BQNB010066253.1:0-31103 GCA_026074375.1 Tanacetum coccineum
TTTTCTTTCTTAAGGTTATAATAGTAAAGGTTTTAGGGGTGCTTAAGTTGTAAACACACTTACGAGTAGCCTCAGGAGCGAAGGGTTGTAATTAACTAGGAGGTTATTTAAGTCAAGGAATAGGTTTCAAACAAGGTTAAATTGAGAACTAATTAAGAAAAAGAGGAGTCTATTATCCACAAGGAAAAACCTAGCTAACATGGTATATAAGACTCTAACTGACATTGTATATATACAAGACTTATAGCTATTAATTCTAATCATCTTGGAAGCTACAAATAAAATAATGAGATCGGAAAAGAATAAGTAGATCTCAAAATACAAACGTTTAGAATTATTTTTCTATTAGATTAATGTATATTGCATTCTCAAGTATTATATCGCATTCTAAAGTTTTATTTTGCTATAAGCTTAGTTATCCTTTTTGATGTTTTGCTGGTTGTAATAAAGGTTATTAAAAAACACCCATGACTTCTCCCCCTTAAGGTGATCTTGGCTAATTTTACCTAACCCTAAATTTCAATCGATCTTTGCTCCTAATCTGATTCTTATTCTTCTAGCTGTTCATTGAATCTTTAGTGGTCATAGGCTACACTTCGGTGTTAATAATTGATTGATGCGAATTCAATATTCAACAAAGAAAATTAAATCTGTATTAGGGTTTTTATTTGTTTGTTTAGGTTTTTTGTTTTTCTTTATATTTTAGGGTTTCGTTAGGTGCTTGTTCTACCATTAAACGCTTATTAATGATCCTATTTGATATGTTTGTTGGTCGTAATACATTCATAGGGTCGGTTAAGGTTTTTTCTAAAACCATAGACTCGAACTGCTACTATGCTTATTGTCGCATTGTTTGATTGATTGTGGTTGTTTTGGGTCTGGTTCGGATGTAAGAATGCAAAACAATTTTTTAGATTCGAGTGGAAGAGGTAGTAATCAGAAGAAAAAGGCGTCGTGTGTAGGTGAAGTTGGAAGAAACATGCATGCTGGGAACAATGAAGGTGATAGTAGTTGTTGGAATGTTAATAAGTTATATGTTGGACACACAACTGTGAATGCTGCTGATTTTGGTAATTGTAACGAGTGTGGTAATGTGGCAACAACTAGTACACCAAATGTGGAGCATGTTTCTAGTACTATTCGGGTTTTGGCAAACGATGTCACCAAAGGGCCTGTTTTGACAGAGAATACTAAGGGGCATGTATCGTTTACTAAGTTGGTTACGGGGGAACCGAATAGGAAAAATGCCAACTTTCATACCTTGTTGGCCCCATCGGGTAATGGGGTTGATGTAGCTATCTCTTTGGAGTCTGTTCGAGCTGTTAGCAAGCGTTTTGCTAACTTAGTTTATGGCTTCTTTCTTGGGAAATGTATGGCTTATCCTGTTATTGAAAACTATGTCAAGAACAATTGGAGTAAACATGGACTTGTCAAATCAATGATGAACTCGTCTAACGAATTATTTTTCTTCAAGTTTAGCTCTAAGGATTGAATGGATGCAATGCTTTAGAATGGTCCTGTTAGCCTAAGTTTTTAGTAAAGTGATGGTTATAATATATTTCCGAATCTTGTATAGGATTACTGTAGTTTACGGGAATTACTTAAGCTAATTGGCCCTAGGTATAGGGCTTAAAGCCTATTTTTTGTTTTAGTTTCGGCCCAAGAAAGGCCTAAGGGAGCCGGTCCATTGTGGTGTATAAATACCACCCTCCTAGCATGTTAGGAGGGTGTTGGTTCTTATTTTCTCTCTAGTGAATCATCCGCTCTTTTCTCCATCTCTCTCTAAAGCCTCTTTCTATCTCTAAAATTTATTTTATTTTGGTTTTGGTGTGTGATTGATATTAATGTTACAAGTGGTATCAGTCGCCATGGGATGATTGAGTGTGTTTGTGTTTGTGTGCCATTGGAAAATTACACGAAATATTTAAAAACCAAAATTTTGATGCTTAAAATGTTGAAGGTTGGGTTTTTATATAAGATATAGGCTAAATATATTTAGTTTTGCAAAAAGAATCAAGAAAGAAACGTTCCAAATTGTGTTTTTGAAGTGGTTTTTGAGTTTGTGTTCGTATTGTTCTTACCCGAGGAATACCAACTTCAAACCCGAGGAATACAGGTACAAATCCCGTGGAATAAACAAAAGTGTCCGCGAAATAAACGCACGTGTCCGCGGAATATCTTTGTGTGAATCCCGCGGAATACAGTTTGTTTTTCACCCGAGGAATACCTTTGTGAATCCTGTAGAATACAGGTTTTTCACCCGAGGAATACCTTTGTAAATCCCGCGGAATACAAGTCTTTCAGCCGAGGAATACCTTCGTAAATCTCGCGGAATACATGTTTTTCACCCGAGGAATACTTTTGTGACTCTCGCGGATACAAGCCAACACCTGTGGTTTATCTTTACTAACCCGCGGTTTATCCTTCATTTCTTGTGGAATACAAGAATTTTAGAAGTTTAGTAAAAACCCGCGGTTTAACTTACTATCCCGCGGTTTAAGCTTCAAACCCGCGATTTAGGAATTTTATTTGGCATTTAAGGACTTTCTTTGCAACTCACTAATTTTAACTACAACAAGAACAAATCATAATCACTTACATCAATAACACAATTATACAACTCTCACTAATCATTAAAACGATCTTATAATATCATTTCGCACCACTTGTGCAATGTCGACCCAACAAGAAATCTATTCAGCTGGTTCCAAAAACCGTCCTCCTATGCTCACCTAAGACAACTACGTTCCATGGTTTAGTCGTCTTCTTCGTTATGCAAAGAGCAAACTAAACAAAAAATTACTTGTCAATTCCATTTGTCACGGTCCATATGTCAGATGAATGATTGTTGAACCCAGTGATCTAGATCGTGAAGTTCCTTTTGCTGAATATTTTCACGAGCAAACTGATGAAGAACGTACTGAAAAGGAAGTAAAGCAGATGGAAGCTGATGATCAAGAAATTTAGACTATCCTCATGGGTCTTCCAGAAGACATCTCGCTGCAGTCATTAGCTGTGAAACTGCTAAAGAAATTTGGTTACACGTTTAGCAAATGATGAAAGGTTCTGATATTGGGGCCCAGGAGAAAAAAGCTAAGTTGTTTAATGAATGGGAAAGGTTTACTTCTACCGATGGGGAATCGATTGAGTCTTACTGTCATCATTTCTCAAAGTTAATGAATGATTTCAAAAGAAACAAACATTTTCTCGAAAAGATAGCCAACAATCTCAAATTCATCAACAATCTACAACCGGAATGGAAACGTCATATCACTATTGTCTGCCAGACAAAGGATTTGCATCAAGTGGACTATACTTAGTTGTATGACTTCTTGAAGATGAATCAGGGCGAAGTAAATAAACTCAGGGCAGAAGAACTTGCAAAGACACATGATCCTTTGGCACTAATGGAAAATTCTCAGAATCCTTACAAATATCCAATGTTTCACCCAGATCACCCATCACAAATTACCTACATGCAACATCCACCATCCAATAACAACTATGTCCCACAACCTTCATTGAACACGAACTACATACCACAACCAATGCCAAATCCCAAAGACATCTCAAATCCCACAAATGCAATAAACATGGCACTTGTACTTATGGCTAAGGCATTCAAACTAAACTAATCTACACCAACCAACAACAATCAGATAATTTCATCAAATCCTCATAATAGGCAAATTGCATAGCCGGGTATGAATATGGGTTAAGATAGACAGATGCTGATGGATGGGGGTAATGGTGGGAATCAGTTTAGACAATATGCTGGCTAGATTGCAGGGAATCAAAATGAGTATAATGCAATGCAGAATGCAGGGAATCAGTTTGGTGTCACACCCCCAAAATCTGACAACAGCAGAAAGGTAACCGAGGGTGAGACTTTAAGGCACAAGAAGTTCAAGTCACTATAAACGACCTCAAAATGAGACATTTTTAAAAGTACATTTCAAAATATTTCACATTCGATACATTAAGAACATCAGAGGTTGCAAACCGGTCGCAAAAGTGTCAAAATATCCCAAGTGTTAAACCGGACAAAATGTTTAAATAAGGTTTTCTTTGAACGTAAATAAGAGAAAGTCTTTACAAGCATAGTGTTTTTTCAAAAATTAGGTTTCATCGAATGTATAAAGTGTAGAGTATCTAGTGTACATATCTGTGCGGCTTCCCTCCGAGCAACATACCTGAAAGACCTGAGATTACATGCGAAAAACTGTCAACAAAAATTGTTGAGTGAATTCGTAGAGTTTGTAAAGTAAATAAGTAGAACACAAGATTTTGTTCCTCGAGTGACATTGCAACGCATGCAAGTCAGGTAATAATATTATTGCATCGAGCTCATGACACCGAACGTTAACGAAATAATGTAAGATTTGCCCATCGAAGGTATGATTGCCATCAACCTTAATTCTCAATACAATGCATCCGTTCGACATGTACTCAAGTGAGCGCTACTCACCCGGAAGGGGTTTGTCAAACCCAATAGATCTATTCACTTTTTCTAGCATTTACCATGTATGTAATTAACGGTTCATGAAATTAGGTACTTTTCAGCAAAACGATACTCAATGTCAATAATTCACGTATTCGGGTCCAGCATACCATTAAATCACTTGTTTTCATTTTGTAAAACTAAATTCACGTGTCCGAGTAAAGCGTACCTAATAAATCATTTGAGTTCAATTTTGTAAAACGAAATTCATGTATCCGGGTCAAGCATACTCAATAAATCATTTGTGTTCAATTTTGTAAAACTAGCATGTATCTCCCTCGCGGGGTTTATAAAGCATTAAAATAAGTAAAGGCGAGGCTATGAACTTAGTGCAAGCAACGGAGATGAGGGAACGATGAGCTCGTCGGAACAAACGATAATTCCTAAGTACCACCTAAAACATACGGCATAACTTAGAATAATGAAATAGTATTAAATACGTAAAAATAAACAAGTGTTTATAAGATATGTTTATGTTAAGAGTATGGCATTGCACTAAAGGTTTTCAAAGTAACGATTACCCAAAATATGTTAACCAATATGATCTAATATATACTAAAACTTGTTCTTAGTTTCACTTCTTATAACCCATTTTATAAAATTCTATGCTTACGTTTTCAAGTTCAAGACAATACGTAAATTCCAAATTCTGCATTTACCCCAACTTCACGAGCTTCTAATTCCTAATCTGCAAATGATAAAAATGTGAGGTTTTTACCTACGGAAATATTTTTGAGTTTACTTTCCAGTTATGTGGGCCCCCTTGTACAAAAAGTTCCAGAACCATAGTGAAATTACCAAATTACCCTTAACTATCAAGGCTGATTAATTCCATATTTTTACCGCTTCACTATTTTTAACGTATCTCCTAAACCGTGTGACCGCAAAGGCTGAAACAACCGCTCAAGTCTAAGTTAATTCAATACCTAGAACCTACAGTTTTACATATTTACATGTTATTATACAAATTTTTGGACTTATAATAGTTTCAAATTCTGGTCTTAAAATTTGACTAGTTTCACCGTTTTGGCGATAACTCAATCATCGAAAATAGTTATGGCCCCATCCAAATGGTCACATGAACCTAAGACTTTTATCTACCTCCCTATAAATCTTTTCAGAAACCCTTGAGCCAAAATAATTCGTGTTCGACCCATTAACCTGCTGCTACAAAACTATCCCAAAGTCCACTTTAGCAAAACCATATCCAACAAGTTTTTATTCCACAAAATTTCTAGACAATGCCATACCACATTATTCCACACACTTACAACATCAAATGTGTATATTTTTCCATAAAATAATAAACATGAACAACTCTTTTTAAGAGAGAAAAATGAAGAAACAAAATGGAGGCTTACAAGGTAAAATGAAAACTATAGAAAAACACAATCAAATCCCTTATTTTTCCTCCTAATTTCGAATCAACAACACCAACAATAAACCCCAACAAAATCCAAAATATCAGCCACAACACTTCATTTTAACCCAACCCAAAATTAACCCAATACACTCTAAAATAAACCATGCAAAGTTTTTTCAAAAACAACTAAACCAAATATCAAAATACCAACTCAAAACCATAAATCCTTCTACAACATCACCACCACTCTATACATTAACCCTTCAAAATAACCTAACAAATCAGCTCCTACACCTTAATAAAAGATGATTTTAAGGAGTTTGATTATCAAGAAAATTATATTAACATAAAAGCTTTTATCTAGTGAAAATTATATGAATTTTGGTGTTTGATGATGGTGAGGGGCGGCCAAGTAAAGGAGCAAGAAGAGGAGTTTGAGTCTTGATGAGATGAACTTGTAAGAGAGTTGATGAGTTACTTGAATGAAGATCTAGACATGAAAGTCTAGTTAACAAGTGTCTACAAGATAACACATATTGCAACACATATATTATGATCAACCCACCACATGGACACTTGTTTATGTGGTTCAGACGTGAGTTTAACAAAAGAAAAGGGAAAGACTTTATATTTTTTTGTTTAATTTTTTAATAAGTGGGTATTTTTAGGGCTAACGGGTAAAAACGTAAAATATAACAAGAGTTAAGGCGGAACCACGAAGCGAAAACGTATAAGATAAAAATAGAATTACACCATATGGGATACTTTTTTGAAATAATAAATTACGTAGGACATGAAGACGAATATTAATTCAAAACACGGATCAAGCTTAGCTAGGAACGAAGAATTTCTAATTGGGTAAATAGTAAAGCGGGAATTTTTACTAAAAAGTAGAAATAGAAACGAAGTATAAATTAAATATTAATCTTCAAATCACAAAATGTCATAGCCTTCTCCCCCTAAGAGAGCGTTGTCCCGATGCTCAATTCTCCTTGTCCACCCATGGTTTACTCGTGAAGAGATGAGGATACTTGCTCTTGACCTTATCTTCGCGCTCCCATGTGAACTCCGATTCTCATTGCGAATTCCAACGAACCTTGACAATGGGAATGCGACTTTGCTTAAGTTTCTTCACATCACGATCCCTGATCTCTACTGGCTCTTTGATAAAATGTAGCTTGTTGACTAGTCGAATTTCATTTTGCGGAACGTCAAGGTTTTCACTAGATAAACATTTCTTTCAATGCAAGGGCTAAAACTCCTATCTTCAGATTATGCATCAAAACATGTTTGAGGGGTTCAATAAGACATTTAAACAAGGTAGCAATCGAATAATAGTAAATTTAAAAATATCTGCAGTGTGCGTGTAGGTACGGATTAGTTGTTATGAAATTCCTTAATAAAAGGATTGAACATAAGTATTGATGATATGGAAATCAAAAACCAAGAATAATAAGTCATACCGATGATCCAATAAGTATATATCGAGTAAGAACAATCAATTGCATCAATAAACAATGTGAACGAAGGAATCAAGGAAAAGTACAAATCTCCAAAAGAAGTACAGGGAAATGAAAAGAGATTAGCCGAGTAAAATAATTTGTAAACAAAGAATTCTAAAAAGGAGAGATTAAATATTTTTATGAACAAAGCAGCAAACGATCGTTGATCATTACAACGAAAGAATGAATAGATCATAAAAGAAAATGATCATAGCATCGAGAGAGGAATAAATGCGAGTGTATGAAGAAGCAATAAAATATATCGTGAGCATGTAAAATATGAATATGTCAACAGCGTAAGAGAGCACGTAAAAAGAACACATGTACAAATGTAATAATGATCAAAAGAATAAATATGTAGAAAATGATTTACATAAACAATTTACGAAGCAAGGAAGTATGAAGAATCATTTGTACAAACAATTAAGTAAACAAAGAATCAATTGATCATAATATTGGTAGGATAGAGATAGGTGTTAAGAATATTAAATTACATCAACGGTCATAAAGAAATGAACGTAAAGAATTATAAAAGACCATAAAGAATCATTAGTGAAATTAACCGATGCAAATGAGAGAATTGATATCAATAGCTGAAAAAGGCACATATCATAGAAGTAATATATCAAGGATGTTAAATGGAATGGGGGAAATAATGGTATGAGAAATTAATTAGTAAAGGAAGTTAATACCAATGGCTAAAACCATCACATTTTAAGGATATGGTACATCAAGGATGTAAGAATGGGATATAAGAAGTTAAGTGTACAAACAATTAATTATTGAAGGAAGTAGATATATCCGTACCACAAAGCAAACAATATACCAAGAGTTTTCAAAGAAATTCTTTAAATATATATATAAATAAAATATCATCATTAACTATGATGGTCGAGATTCTCTCTTTGGAGTGGGGGATGTTGATTGTATTGTTTTCAATGACATTCTAGTCAGAAGACACGACCTTCATTAGTGTGGTTTGTGTCAAGGGGTCTTTATGCGTGATTCTTTCTCGGCATCTCGGATCTCATTATGTTCAATGTGAAAGAGCATGTCAGCCATACGTTGGGCTATAAGTCTCTTGATAGATGTTGAACTTTTAGTAATTGTCTTCTTGGTGGCATATTTCTACAAATTCACAAGGAGAAAAGAGAAAAAGAATGAGTCACATTAAAAAAATAGGTGTTCTAAGGCGTCATGCATGAGGTGATAATTTAATATTCATGTTCCAATCTACCGACATGTTTCTATGCGGTGGGTTACGTGACGACGTACGCATTTCAAAAGTTCAAGGCGAGTGTTCAAACTCAGAGTCGAAAAGTAAAATGACTAATGTCAAGTTTTGATATCATTAAAAAGAGAATTAAGTAAAGGCATGAAATTTTTTTGGAGATCATCGTATTACTCACAATATCTTGAGAGATGTCTAGAGACCATTGTATAACTTACAATGTCTTGGAAGGGTTTAGTATACTAATAATGATGCTCAGGGGAGTATATAAGGAATCAGGGAGTATGCTTGCACGGATATCGGATAAAACAAGAAAGTTATGAAAAACGGTTATAGTCTAGGTTTTTAAAATGACCTAGTTCTCTATAACGAGTGCTCTAATACCAATCTATCACACCTCCAAAATCGGACAACAGCAAAAAGGTAACCGGGGGTGAGACTTCAAGGCACAAGAAGTCTAAGTCACAAAAAACGACCTCAGAATGACATTTTTTAAAAATACATTCCAAAATGTTTCACATTCGATACATAAAAAACATCAAAGTTTGCAAACCGGTCCCAACGGTGTCAAAATATCCCAAGTGTTAAAATAGGAAAAAATGTTTAGATAAGGTTTTCTTCGAACGTAAATAAGAGAAAGCCTTTACAAGCATAGTGTTTTTCAAAAATTAGGTTTCATCGAATGTATAAAGTGTAGAGTCTCCAGTGTACATATCTGTGCGGCTTCCCTTCGAGCAACATACATGAAAGACTTGAGATTACATGCGAAAAACGATCAACAAAAATTGTTGAGTGAATTCATAGAGTTTGTAAAGTAAATAAGTAGAACACAAGCTTGTTGGGAATTATGTTTTCCTAACTTAGTACCGTTAGTAATAATAGTTAGTACCGATAGTTATAATTAGTACTGACAGTACAAAGTGTTAAGTACTGATCAGATAGTTAGTACTGTTAGTAGAAATTAGTTAGTACCATTTAAGAGATATGTATGAGATATTCTAGGAAAAGATATGTATTATCTTTTACGCGTTTTGTAAGCCTGTTAGGGTTTATCCTTGGCTTATAAAAGGATCCCTCATGGCATAGTTAAAAAAATGGAGTTCAATATATCTTATACAATCATATCTCATAGTTAGTAATATGTAATCACTCAAAGCAGATTAATAGAAATCATTATTTAGTTTTTCATTGTTCTTCTTAGTACTTGTGTTAAGATTCCGCATTAGCACATAGTATTCATAGTATGTGTTTCTATATAGTCAAACTGTATTTATACAAGTTGGCTATCACCCTTAGTAGGCTGCAAAGATCTATTCAGTTAGGGACTCATAATCCCTTTCATCCTACAGAACTGATTCATGTCATTATTTTTAAACTTAGTTCCATTGTCACATCTGATGATTTTAACCTTATGATTTATTTGGTTTACTATGCCAGTAATAAAAGTTATAAGGATCCCACTAGTCTTATCCTTAGTGGCCAAAAAGAAAACCCAACTAAACCTACTATAGTTATGAGTGACAATAAGGCAATATGTCTTGTGATTGATACTCCTTACAGATGTTGGCCCAAATAAGTCCATATGTAACATTTTTAAGGGTTGGCTGATAGAGCTCACAAGCTTGGTCTTACAAGATGCTTTGTGTTTCTTTCCCTTCTGACAACAAAACACAAGTATGGTCATTTACAAAAAGCTTTGAAGGCAATCCTCTTACAAGGTTTCCCCTCACAAGTTTATTCATAGTTTTAAAGTTTATAATGACGAAGCCTCTTAAAGCCATAAATTAGACTCATCTATTATAGCCTTTGCAAATAAACAAGTCAAACCTCCTGAAGGAACAACATTCTTTAGATCAAAACTGTACATGTTGTTCTGTCTGGGAACTTTAAGCAAGACTTGACTTTCATCAAGTAGCTTAAAGTCAGGAGATAGAACAAGACATTCAGTCTCAGTGAAAAGAACATTGTTTTTCTTGTCACACATTTGTGAGACAGAGAAAAGGTTAAACTTAAGTTCCTTTACAAAGTATACATCTTCAAAGTCTAATTTCCCAGTCCTAATTTTACCTTTTCCAGTAATTTTACCTCCTTTAGGACTTCCTCCAAATGCAACAAATCCACCATCAATCTCTTGATAATCTGTAAGAAAGGACTTGTTTCCAGTCATATGCCTAGAGCATCCACTGTCAAAAATCCCTTGATCCTGTAAAGTATATTGTGGATTACCCTGCACTCAAAATGAGAGAATTAGTTTCTCTTGGGGACCCAAGCCATTACTGACTTGAGTCTGCCTTGTAGATCAACATAGTCAAATCTTTTAAGCATGTATGATCTACTGTCTTTGGAGGTATGGTCAATAACATTTCCTGTTGGTCTCCAAATCTAGAATGTTGAGGACTTAATAGCATTTTACTAATTTCCCATAGCAGCACTAACTACTGCTTTTGGCCCAGCAGTAGTTACATTGTTAACCCTAGCAGTATTAACTTTTTCATTAAATTTATTGGTTTTAGCTGCTGATTTTTGGTTAAAAGTCCTTTTTACTAGTGAATGTGCTTTAAAATAAGAATATGTTGTGGGTAATGCATCATTCACTTTTGTTTTAGGGTCAGCAGTATTAACAAGCCTGACAGTACTAATTGATGTTGCTGCTCTTGGAGAGCTTTGCTTAGCAGTATTAACTGGTACTTGTCCTTATTTTGTTACAACTGCTGTTGGAACAAAATTCCTTTTAGGATGTGGGTGAGTAAATTTATTTTGGTGGTTCACCCTCTGAGCATTATGCCATACTGGTCTAATTTCCTTTTGACCAGTAACCCTTCCCTTATTATTCAATATTGGTTTTTCTACCATTTTCTTGTCATGAAAATCACAGTCTTTGATTAAATGATTAAAACTCCCACAAACAAAACAAGCTTTCTTTATAGACTCATAACCATTTCCTAGTTTGTGAGTCATCAACCCATTCCAGTTTCTCTATTATCCCTAGGACTTTGAATTTTCCTAGGATACTCTACTTACCTATGTGTGTTTTCCTTATTAACAGATTTCACATTCACATCAGATTTGACAAAATTGATTTTAGTAAACTTTGGTTTTGTCTGATCAGATTTAGGTCTAAACACACTATCATTATCACTATCAGTGTCCTAATCTTCAATGATATGAGCACTAGGCCTAACAGTTTTAGGCTTTTCTACAATATCCTTAGTAGTCTTAGATATACTAGTTTCCGTTTCACTCATTTTAGTCTTATAGACAAAATCATCTAACCCAACAAAGGATAAGTCAGGTCTTGAGGGCATGTAGTTCCCAGTGTAGGGAGGGGGAACTGCATGAAACCCTTCACCTGTTTTGAATCTATCATTTACAAGACTATTATCTACATCACTTTCTCTACTCTTAAACACACTATGAACCACTTAACTCTCATTTATTTGACTATCATAACCAAGTTCAGCTTTGTCTTTAGAACTTATTTGACTATTTATCAGTTTAGTTAGATTCTTTGATGATTCTTCAAATTTTTCTAGTTTAAGTTTCAAATCATCTTTCTTTTTTAAAGCTTCTTCTAACTTTTTTTAAGGTCTTTGATAGAAATATCTTTCACTTGGACATCATACTTTAAAAATGCAATGTCTTCTTCGTAAATAGCTTCATTCTTTTCATGAACAACTATCCTAGCTTCTAATGATTCTAATCCCATTTGATAACCTATAATTTCTAGATTAGATTTTTTAAGAGCTTCACGCTGTTGATCATACTATTTTTAAAGAGTTTCATATGATTTTAAGCAATCTTTAGAGCAAGTATGTACCTCAGAGAGTCTGAACTTGATGAACCTTGGGATGTATAAGCCATTAGAGAAAAGTTTATGATGCCTTCTTCAGCCTAAAAGCTCCAATCATAACCACCTATCCCATCTTAGACAACCAGAGCATTTGTAGTAGATGTATCTACTGGTGCATTCCTTCTTGGAGTATCTCCATTTATGTTCCCCTGATTCCTTGGTACCGTGCATTCTCTAGCAAAGTAACCTCTCCTGTGGCAGTTGTAACCTTCAACCTTTATTTTATCAAAGCCAACAGTTTCTTTGCCAATGAAATTCAGATTCCTTCATGTCTTCTTTAAGAATCTTTTCACCCTCATGGTAAGCATGGCCACCTGCCATTTGAGATCTATCTCTTCAAGATCATCAGTGTCAATCTGCTCCAGATCTTCATTGTCCAATTATGGACTATTAGATTGATTAGCAAAGAAGGAAAACATGACATCATCAGCATAAGTTGAGGAAGAAGCTTGTCCTTGTGAACTAGCAGTAGAAACTTCATGAGCAGCATTAACTACTTTATTAGTACTGCTAGTGTTATCTAAAGATACAAAATCCACATTCTGAGAGTTTGAGCTTGACCTTGATTGGACTTTAATCTCAGATTTATACACCTTCAGATTATTATACAAATCATCCATGCTTAATGTGTCTAGATCAGATTTGTTTCTCATGATTAAAGCAATATTGTTCCAAGCTAATGGTAGACTTCTCAGCAACTTCAGATTTGCATCTTCCTGAGAGATAACTTTACCATGAATTTCCAATTGGCTGATGAGTTTCTAAAACCTATCATAGGTTTTATCTAGTCCTTTAGATCTTGATGCAGCAAAATTCTCATATTGCTGCTTCAGAATGGTTTTCTGCATTTTCTTTGATTCTTTGTTGCCTTCGAACCTGGCCTTGATTGCTTCCCATAAGGTCTTTGCATCCTTGATTCCATAAAACTTCAATAGGTGCTCATCAGGAATGGCCAACAACAGAGTGCTTTTTGCTTTCAATTCATTCTTTCTTGCTAGCTTTTTGTTCAGCAGTTTAGGTGGAATGGTGTGAAGTCTAAATAATCTGATAGACTCTAAGATCGTTTAAGCTCGAGATGGGTTAGATCTCATCTAGGATTATAAACATCAAAGATTAACAATATGCAGCGGAATAATAACAATAAGAACAATGATGTTTAATAAGGTTTTATTATTCATATGTTTCCCTCTTTCCCCAAACACAATCTTGGGGCTACACCATCTAACTATCTAACTATGGTGTACACACACACACCTTTTACTATTCAACTCTCATCAGTCGACTCTGCTATATCTAAAACCTACGTCTATGATCTCTTTATATATGGAGAGATCATGACTTACAAAGGAAGAAAATCAATATGATAAGGAAACTAATTAAACTAATTTAAATACTTTCTTATCTTTATTTTGTAAATCTTTAGCCAAATCTTCATAATTCTACACTAGCTTGTAGAATTCTAATATGCTAGATTTAGTCCTTATGTTTCATTCTTTTATTTATTTTGACTCATCAAATCAAGAATCCTAACAATCTTCCCCTATTTGATGATGACAAAACAAACAAAGTCGTGTACGAACTTCATCATAAAGTCAAAGCTTCCCCTGGAGTTGAGATGTAATCATCTCCCTGAATGAAACAAACTGCTTCCCCTTAACTTAAGATTTTCCCCTTAAGATAAACTCTCCATGCCAAGCTACCACAGGATCTATAAGTTGCTCTTCATATAATCATCTTCCCCTTTTTGTCTTCATCTAATAGGGACTGTATGCAACTTTGATCTTCACAACCACACATCATATATCAAGACTTTTAATCCAAGCTTTCCATTGACTCAAATTACCCTCCATGAAGTTCAATACAAATAATGAACTCAAGAAGTAGAAAGTGTAAACTAGCAATATTAACAATGACTAGCATTAGTAATGACCTTCACCTTGATGTAGCATATAAATGGTTAAACATTTTAACATTAAGTTTCCCCTGAAACCCATATGTTAATCATTTCTTGAATGTAGGCTCTATGTAATGATTACTGATGAAGAAAACTAAGTATTACCAATTTGATGCTGAAGTAGAACAACCTAAACTTGTGTCTTATATCTTGTACTATCCACGTGACTTTGAACTTATAAATAAATATGTGAAATATAAGTAGATCGTAATCTCTTGACAATTATCCTCATCTTCTATGAGACACCAGACCAAAGTGATAGCAAATGTACGCATTGAGCACCATAAGAGAAATCGCACACCTTTGCTAGATTTGTCAAGTCTTCGTCACATCATTTCTAAGCACGAACAAGTTATCTTCAAAGTGTAACACCCACTTTAAGATATGATAAGAACACAAACCTGTGAAACTCCACTTAAACTCTAAAAAAGTGATAATTAACCTTCATTGTAACCAATTAATCCAATAAATACAAGCCTTTAAACATTTAAGAACATTTAAAATCATAACCTGTTAGCTTTCGCTTAAACGAAGCATTACACCTTTGAACATAATACTTCTTGTCATAGCAGCATCCTATATATTACATGTAGCAGCAGTAACATGTAACCAACAGTAGTAACTACTAACCCTAGCAGTACTAATAACCACAAAAGTATTAACTTCCTTTTGTGTGTGTTGTACGAGATCCAAAAACTATGTGTTGTTCGATATCGATCAAAGCTAGCAGTACAAACAATAAACCAGCAGTACAAACTTTCAACGAGCAGTACTAACCTTTAACTGGCAGTATAAATGTTTGGAATTATTGTAAACAGACTTAAGTCTGGTAGTTATAGAGTTAAGTCTGGTAGACATAGTTAAGTCTGTACTAACAAATATCAAGCAGTAGAAATACCTTAACAAATTATAAGTCCAAATCTATAAAATATAATCAAAACTGCCTTTGAAAATCATTATGTCGAATGTCGTATTCTCCATATCAATAACCATGAATGACTTCAACCTTTTCAAAAACCAATAGCAGTAGTAACAAACCAAAGAAGTCCAAGCAGTATTAGCCAAACTGCCTTGGCAGTACAAACTTCATAGCTAGCCGTTTTAATTTATGAGAGCAGTACTAAATACTCAAACCAGTATTAACAATAAACGAGGATATTTTTTTTAAGTATCCAGATGACGCCTTGTTAGCGACACTTTTCCTATCACTAAACTATCACTAAACTGCTATCTCCTTCCTCCCATACCATTTAGCAACACTTTTTTGTCACAAATCTGTTACTAAACTGTTGCTATTCGAGCAGTACAAACAATATGTCGAGAAGTACTAAAAATTCTTTAGCAGTACTAACTTATACATGACATTACTATGGCAGTTGGAATAATCATTTGTAACCTTTTAAGCCACGATTACCTATCAAGCCAAATCTCCTTGTTGTCAGGAACCAATCAACAACAGTTGTGAATAAACTTCCTGGTATATCGAATTAGAGTTGCTGAAAAACCCTAATATCACCAGATTCGACATGATAACCAAGACAGAAAATTCGTACCTTCAATATCTTCATAACTTCGACATAGAAACACCTTGTAGATCCTAGATCAAGAGCCACATGGTTCTGATACCAATTGTGAAGTCTAAATAATCTGATAGACTCTAAGATCGTTTAAGATCGAGATGAGTTAGATCTCATCTAGGATTATAAACATCAAAGATTAACAATATGCAGCAGAATAATAACAATAAGAACAATGATATTTAACAAGGTTTTATTATTCATACGTTTCCCTCTTTCCCCAAACACAATCTTGGGGCTACACCAACTAACTATCTAACTATGGTGTACACACACACACACACCTTTTACTATTCGACTCTCATCAGTCGACTCTACTATATCTAAAACCTATGTTTATGATCTCTTTATATAGGGAGAGATCATGACTTACAAAGGAAGAAAATCAATATGATAAGGAAACTAATTAAACTAATTTAAATACTTTCTTATCTTTATTTTGTAAATCTTTGACCAAATCTTTATAATTCTCCACCAGCTTGTAGAATTCTGATATGCTAGATTTAGTCCTTATGTTTCATTCTTTTATTTATTTTGTCTCATCAAATCAAGAATCCCAACACTTTTCATAAAAAAACTTGACCTTCCAATCAAATTCAAGATCAGTACGAAGTCATTTTTTCCCCGACGAATTAAAGTTTTGACATTTCAATACGAGTGTTTTAAACCTCAAAATTCATTTTTCCAAAACAATTAACCAATTTTACTCTCGAAGCCCTGATACCAATTGTAAGTATCAAAGATTTCATGGATCGAGAGGTCGGGAAGCTCAAAACTTGAGCTAGCCATTTTCTAGAAAGAGAAAGTGTGTGTGTTTATTGAATAAGGAAAGTGGTTTGTTACAAACTAGAGCATGACTACTCCATGGAAGTATAGAGGGGTATATATATACTCTCACATGTATCTAAGTTATATTATTACAGGTCTAATTCTAGCATATTTGCCTATTAATAAACTAGAGTAATTCTCGTAACGTCGTCACATTTTATAATCCTAACACTTATGTTATATAAATGACTTACAGGGTTGTAAAAGTCAGTCGGCGGTCGATCACCTTCAAGCAATAAATCGATCTTTGCGGCGATATATCGGTTTCTCTGCGGGGACCCTAAATTATAAAGGAATTTATTTTTAAAATATAAATATTTACATATTTTTATTAAATTTATTAGTTTTTCTAAAAAATTTAGTTATATATGTTACAGAAATATGTATTATGTCTGGTATTGGTTATGTTTTAATTAAAACCCATCAAGTTATTAAAGTCCATCAAGTTATTGGCCCAAGAAACCACTTTAAAACAATATAACTTATTAGGGTTATGTTAAAAACTAGAAATGCAGCCTCTTTCTTCTCCTTTCATCTTCTCCTTCCTCTTTTGCAGCTTCTCCACTAAAAACACCACGTTAAGTAGAAAATTGAACCACCAAAAATTGGCCAATTTGTTGATCGACTTTGACCTAGGCGGCCGATTTGTCTGATTTGACCCGCCTAGGGGGTTTGTTGACCGCCTTTTAACCAAAACACTATGTTTGGACGATTTGCTGCAAATCGTGGTGGTGGACCGCCGCCAACTGAATTATCACCGATATATTGGCCGCCATGATCGATATTTACAACACTGATGGCTTAGGACTTATATATCACGAGCTCATAAGCCCCTGATAACTGTTTGGCTTAGCTTATCATAATTAATAAAGTAAATGGGAAAAAAGTACATGAACATTAAATGATGTAGTTATTAAATAAGGTTATAAAAGTATTTTTATATAATATTGTTATATAAGCTCACATGTCCGTATATAAGTCACAAAATCTGGGCTTATTAAAACCCCGTTATATAAGCTCATAAGCCCACTCATATAAGCTTAGCCAAATACTTACTTTAGGCTTATTTAACACATATAAGCTAATAAGCTCATAAGCCCAACATATAAGCTTAGCCAAACACCCCCTATATAACAATTTTGATTAAGGGTAATATAGTAAAGTTAATCAATTCCAACTACTATATATAGTAGTAGACAATTAATTTGGAACAAACCAAAAAGAAAAGATAGACAATAAAATTAGGATGGAGGGAGTATTTAAATCTTTATGTTTTTTTCCATTTTGTTGGACTTTGTTTGTGGGCTAGTTCTCAATCCGTTTGTCTCTAGGCCTATTTTGAGTTTCTGGGTCTATTTAAAGAAAACAAAAGATGAACAAAAATGAGTTTTTCTTTGATCTAAAGCAAATACACCTATATCCAAAGATACCAGATCAACTTTACCTAAGTAAATGATCTTTTAGTGTATGAATGATCTTCGAAAACAAAAGAAAAAGACAAAAATGGTGTACGGTTTGAAACAAGCAAAAATGACCCAAAAATCAAACACAAGAACTAAGCAAATCACTCCATGGCTCTTGATACCAATTGTAAAATATAAGTAATCTTTGATATTAGGAAAGAACTAGAGAGAGAAAGTGGAAGGAAGGATGTATTTTCTAGTGAGAGAAAGTAAAGAACATGAAATGCATTAAGTGAAAATAAAACATACAACCAACCAACCAACCAACCAACACCCTCTCCAAGGCATGGAGAGGGTATTTATACTACATAGGGTGGCCGTCCATAGGCCTTATAAGACTTTCCATGGGCCTTTGGGCCACATTAGATTATAAACTAAACATTGTACAAACTACGGGTTTAGACTAATTAATATTGGAAGTGACCGAGACTTTTCTTGTTCCTAACAATCTCCCCCTAAGGGAGGTCACTCCAATTTACAAAAATTTAATCCTAGCATACTATGCTTTATCTTTAGTCTTCAGCTCGTAGACATCTTTTCTTTACTTTTTCTTATGAATATGGCGTAGTGAGCATTTACTTTAGGATAGAGCTTGTTCCTTTATCTTTTACTTGTATCTGAGTATGTGATATTGAACACATTGAGATCATCAACCAAGCATAATCTCGTTTCACCATCTTGTAAACTTTGCCATCTTGTGAACTTAAGACTTCTGGACCGACATGCTCATACCTTTCTTGATTTGTTGACTTGAAAAGCTTTAATGTTGCATATTTCTTGAAATTCTTTAATTTTAACACTTCATCACTTCGAGAAAGACATTCGGTATCAGAGTGACAGAAACTTCTTTGAAATTCTTTGACTTTAATACTTCGTCACTTCAAGAAAGATGTACGGTATCAGAGTAGCGGAAGTCTTGAAACATGTACTTGAGCTTTCATGACGTCTTTATGTTTGTCGGTCGGGTATGAGCATGTGCCTATGAATCATGACTCGTCGGGAAACAGCTGCATCAATCGTCGAGAGTACCTGCAGGTTTAGGTTAGTGATAATCAACAGATATGGACAAGAGTATCTTTGTTACTTCTTCGAATATGGTTGCAATAACCATGGTTCCCCATTGATCAGTATAAATACTACCTATGATCAGGTAGAATTTTGAAGAATTTCCTTGACAGGGTTTCGCAGCTGCACTAGCCGTTCTCATTACTGGAGCGTCTCAAAGCAAACAACACGGTATGAGTGAACCAGCAAGACGAGGTCTCACTGATTGAATAGAAAAATCGATTTGAAAATCAATCGATGTGTCACTTGCTAAAGTTGTTTTGTGACACATCGAGAGTGTTAATCATTTCAAATGAGTCATAAAGAATCTAGCACCATTGTTGCTTTTCCAATTGTCACAAGTTTTGATTTAAGAATCGCACAAGTACCTACCATGAGCTGTTTGATGTTGGCTCAAGCAGATTTCCATCTTCATATGAATAATATCACTCGGGGGGGGTGGGGGGGGGGGGGGGGGGGGGGGGGGGGGGGGAATTTTCTGTTCAAAATCACAAGGATAATGCGTAGGGACTCTTAACATATATCCTTGTTATTCACTTTGTTTCCTTTTCTTTTCTGTGACTTAGAAGGCAAATATTTTTTGACAAGTGTCCTAATGAGATTTATGGATGATCTCTTTGGCTCTAGATTCAATAGTGCACTCTGTTTTTAGTGATCAGAGGCTAGAGCAGACTGCCACCTTTTTAATATTCAAAACTAACTCGAGTGAGAAAGTCGATAGAAATGCGTGTAATCTCTATAAGAAATGAAACAAGAGTTGGTTGAGAGACCTTGAGTGGCTGGGGAGGGTTGTGCATAGCGTCACTGGGTTCATGACTGTCTTCAATGTCAGACAACAATTAGTGTTTCTGACAGATTATGTATTGATGTATTAACCCGGTTTCTGCCTAAGTGTAAGGAGGGCTTCTTTCTTTTCACCCTTTATCTTAACTTTTCTTTTTAATTCTTCAACCCCTTCAGCGCTTACCGAGACTTCATAACTAGTACCTTGTTGGGTTTGTTCCAGTACTAGCTCCATCTCAGTCGGCACTTTTCCCGATTCTTACTTTTTCTCCTTTTGTATCATACCTAAGGACTTCTACACTATCTAGTGGATATCCCTGGGTAGATCCCTCCGGTTCTGGCTGGATCATGAGATTTGAATACCTATACCTAACCACCTTATAACTTCATAAATTTAAGTATATGGTCGGTCTTTCGGGTATTCCATCACAATCAAAGCCAAAATCATTGAAAAGTTCAATCAAAGTGTTTGATATAAATATCAAAAGATTTACACTTTGAGAGTTTTTCATCATTACTAAAAGCTCCCCCTTAACATGTGCATCGTAATCGTAGTACATGCTAAGTGTTGAGTGCATTGAGTCCATTTTATTCAATCACATTTCAATACAAATTAGATTCAGTTTAATCACATTTTCTCCCCTTATCCAAAATGTTAATCCCTTGAAATTTTGGATATCAATTGATTAAACATTCGGGGACAAAATGTTACACACTACCTAATAGGAACATTTTAATGCTCCCCCTCAATGTTTGAGGGTATATAAGACAGTGCTGAGTATAATGATTTGAAATTTTTTGAATTCACTAAGAAATTCTTGAAAATTTTGTACTCAAGCACTCCTTATGATCACCATAAGTCTATACTACATATATACAAATTCACAAGATTTTATTATTTACGAGGTTTGACCTGTTATGATAGAGATAACATATGATAAATCATATGGTCCTTTGCAGCAGCCGAAAGTCTCCCTCGTACGGTCTCCCACCAACAAATTTCTCCAAGCTTCGCATAATCCTTCTGGTCTTTAGCTGTTTATCAATAGCCTGGATCATAGCTCCCACTTTATCTCTTTCACTCTCTTTCCAGATAGTCTATGGTAGATACTGCATCCGGATTCCCTTTAGACGATCATCAAGAGCAATCCGAACATCATTGAGTGTACCGTCACTAAACTTGTATAGTTCATCAATACGCATCAATCTGTTCTTTTTGTCTTCGTTTTGGTAAATGAAGTCTCTGGGATTGGAGTATGTTGTATAAGCTTCCCTTCGTTTAAGATCTGATCTGTACGTATCTGGCTTTGTGAGGTTGAGCTTCTTTTGGTAACTTTCGACACCTAATTGAAGGTCTTCCACACGCCTTTGGATGACAATGCTTCTAGTAAACATTCGCAAGGAGACATTAAAAGCTAGGCGTTCTTCAATAGTGAGATTTGTCAACTTGCCTTGAACAAGAAGAAGCAGCATGTCTTTGATGTCTTGAATGCGAAGCCTTTTGAAATCTCCTTCTTTAAGTTTATACAACTTGTCATCATCTCTACGAACAGTGATCCAATCCAGATGCTTGTAGTTATGCCATTCGACAATTTGAAGCTCTGTGACAGCAATGATTCTGCGTTTAGATTAGACATCACGAGCAGATTCCCTATTAACAGCAAATCTATAGAATTGTTATCGTTTTCGTCCACAATGTGAGATTCCCCAAAGTGCATGTTTGTCGTAGCTAACCGGCACTTGACTCCACATTCTATTAGGGACCAAATCTTCAATTTATTTGATATGCCCGTAATCTGCAGCCTTGGTCTTTGTCACTGAAGTTGTATATTTTTTGCTTGAGACACCACCACTTAGATACGCAAAGTCATTGTTGATGAAGTGATCAAAAGGAATGACTTGACAACCTCGAGAATTAGGTATCAATGGTAATGGCTTGCGCAGATCATGTGGATATTTCTGACCTTCAGGGTTGATCCAGTCTAATTGATCAGTGGTTGCCTTATAGACTTCTTCAAGGAAATATTCAAGTTCGACCAGACTCTTGCATGATCCTTTCATCAGCTCGAATGTTGGACCAACTAATAATTCTAGAGTCAGAGTGTCAACTTTGAGCCGATTCATCATGAATGCTAAGAAGTCTAGAGGAGTGTCCATCAGCTCATTAAACGACTCACGGGTATCTTCTTTCTGAGCCAAAGTGCTTACCTAAGGTTGAACAGGTCCACGAGCAGCAAGCAAAGTCTTGTTCCAATCACGATCAGGAGTAGGAAGCTTGGCTGGTTTTTGAAACCAATCAGGAAGCTGAGAGGTCTCTTCATCAGGTTGATCTTCAGTAACTCTTGTTTCGAACTCCTGATGTGCGGGTTCTTCCAAATCTTTGGCAGTTTGCATTGGCTCCTCTGCTTGAGTAGACTCGCCAGCAGACTTGTGATGAGATTTGGACCCTTTAGTAGAATTTCCAGTTGTCTTGGAGGTCTTTTCCTTTGGTGCACTGGTTGAATTTGGTTCTTTTCCTGCTCTTCTTCTCTTGGACCCTTAGTTTGATACAGTGGAGGGTTCTTTGTCTTTATCCTCTTCATCTCGACGTCTTTTAAACATAACAATTTCTCCATATGTGTCAAGTATAAGTTTGTCACTTTCGTAAGCGTCAACCAATGCTTTGTAGAGATTCTTTTGTTCATCAGATCTGTGGATTGACTTATTACTCTCCATCTTATCTATGAGAATCTTCTTCAGTTCTAGTTCAGATAGGTTGGCAGCTATGGCATGAGATGTCTTAGATTCATTGGATGAATGAGTCAGAACCTCTGCTTCGAGTTGTTCATTTACAGTCTTCTCAATTTTTGGCAAAATCTTGGAGACTTGTGCCTTGACTTGTTCTTTGATGATTTTCTTGATGTTGCCATCAAGTTTATTGATGAAATCTTCATTTTCAGCTTGAGCTTCATCTCTGAGTCTGTCTGACTGTAATTGAACAGCTATCTTGACAGCTTCACTCATAATCGAAGAAATAGCTGCAGCAAATTGGTTCATTTGCTTGAATTCTGATAAGTCATTTTCTAAGGTTTTAAGTCTATGGTCAAACCCGAATAAAGAGCCAAAGTTAGGAAGATCTTGTAGGGAGGAGCTTTCAAGGTTTTCTTTTATTCATTCACAGCCCCAAACGATTCTTGAGGCTACAATATCTAACTAATAAACTATTAACTAATTAACTAGCTAACTAACTAATATACACGCTTTCTTTGGTGTGTCTAGACTCTCATTGGGAGAGATCTATATTCTGGATGCTAATACCAGACGCCCTATACCCTTTATATATAGGGTTTACAAGAAAACCTAGAGTACTAAGGAAGCTATCTTTGATATTCTTTGACTTTTCAATGCATATCTTCATGGAAATCTTCTAGCTTTTAATTCTTCCATATGTAGAATACCAAAGTGTCACATTAAGCCCTTCTGTTCCATTTGTCTTCATATAAGCACATGTAGTTTTGTAATCATCAAATCTATAAACCCAACATAGGAACTGGTGTTTGTTGCAGATATGTGATGAGAGGAGTGGGTGGTGAAGGAAGAGTTGGTGCAGACAAAAGAGGTGGCTCAGCAATAGTAGTAACTGGAACATCTATCAGTGAAGTTGACTTAGTGTTAAGATTAAATATATAGTCAATACCTGTATCTGGACTAGGGTTGAGCATGTTAGAAACGAAGCCAGATGATACAGAAGAACTCTGTTGTTGACCTTCAGGATTGACCGGAGTAATGATCACATGAGTGTCTTCTATTACTTGTGTAGTTTGAATGATAGTGCGTGGAACATCCGGCATTTTAGTATCTCTTCCAACTAGATGGACGTTCACGTCCCTATATAATTCATTTTCTTTGACCTCTTCATTTGTCTCCTCTTCATCTTGTTCGTCTCCCTCAACATTCACACCTTGAATTTCTTCATTACTGTCTTTATCATCAGTGGATTCAACATGAGACGGTGTTTGAACCCTAGGATCAAAGCCATCTTCTTCTTTATCTTCTTCATCATGAATGGAAAACTTGGGATGAATAAAGTCATCACCGTCATTATCTGAATCAATCCGCTCATCTTCATCACGTTGATCATCATCATTATCTTGATCATCATCATCTTCGTCTTTGCCTATGTTTGCTTCATCATCTTCATCTTCTTCATCACTAGACTTCCAAGATATTTGCTCAGCCTTAGAATCATAAAAAGGTACATCGGGAACCCCTAATGTGACACCAATTCTTTCATCTGCACCTGAACCACTGGCATGAGAGCTATGTTGTTGTGTCTTGCTTCTTTCAAGAGCAATCTTCATATGTTCAGCTTCAGTCAAAGCAACTTCAGATAAAGTATCTAGTCCTTTAGTAGGTTGCTTCTTCTTTCCTGATTTGGTTACTTTAGCAGTAGCTTTGAGTCTTTTATCAGAGGAAGCTTCAAGGGCTTGTTCAGTCTTCTCCTTGGTAGATCGACGTACATACTTTGGTTTGGGAATCGCCTTTCCAGTAGCAAAAGCAAAGTACGTCTTGTATGCTTCAGATTCTTTCATTGCTTGATTGGTAAGATTATCAAGAAGAATGGCATCATACTTTTGAACGACTTCATGCTGAGGGATGATTCTCATTGTAGTGAGAATAAGATCATCATTAGCCATATGCCAGTCCACCTTGTTTTTTCTTGGAATTGATTGATCTTGTGACATGAAGTAATTGATGATGACTTTGGTGAATCTTGGGTAGTACATGTACTTATTCTTCCTTGACTCCTTGTTTTCGATTTGAAAAACTAGGTCCTCCTATAGAAGGTAGACATAGTCAACATTCTTCTTGTGATACAAACCCCAAAGGATTTGAGCCCTAGAGAGACCAAGTGAGTCGATTCCAGTTACTTTACCACTAAGACATTTGTTGATGATGGTTCCGAATGTTCTCTAAGGTTGAGGTAGCATTTCAACTTTGACATCCGAGAGTAATTTGATGTTTCCATAGTACCCAAGTTCTTTCATGAAAGTAAGTATTTCCTCTTTAAATGGAGGATCTACAAACTGCTTTCCATGAAGTTTTGGACAAATCTAAAGCATATTTCTCAAAGTATCCAGATCAAAAGAATATATCTTTGTGTTTAGCTTAAATCTGATGGAAGGCTTGTGGTAAGAGGCAGTAGTCCAGAATTCATGCATGTAAATAGCAGGGACACTTGCAGTGATCAAGAAGGCTTGATAAAAAGGAGTGAGAAAAAGAACATCCAGAGCAACTTGAAATGTGGGTTCCTTGGGCTTGAATGTGGTGCTCAATCTATAGTTGCAACTTTCAATCTTTAGATGTTGTTCCCGTAGAACAAGAGCATCGTCAAGGGCTTATTGTTGTTCTTTTGTGATACTCATGATTCTGCTAAGAAAGAGTCGATACAGTTTATATATAAACAAGTTTATATAAGAATTTTATTTGTGACCCTTGTTAGGATTTGGCACTTAAGGCATGTAACACATTTAGAGAGCTAATCATTAAAAAAGTGAACTTATATTAGGTTAGTTGTGTTAATCTAATTTTAACTTGATTAGATTCCAAAGATAATCAATTTTAAATTTGCTACCTAACACAAGTTTTAATACACCTTTTAGTTAGAATATAAGTGTTTATGATAATTAGTCTTTTTGTATCATTATCTGGATTGAACTGATTGATTTAGGAGATAACCTGCGAAATTGAGTGTCTACAAATTTAGAACTGCGTATTCAGGACCATGAAGTTGGAATATTGCTCTGAATTAGAATACTAAAGGTTGCTGGTGAATTCGGACCTTATACCAAACTACGAATTCGGACCCTAAACCAAACTGCGAATTCGGACCATAAACCAAACTGCGAATTCGGACCATAAACCAAACTGTGAATTCGGACGCTATAGGCACACTGCGAATTTGGATACTAAAGGCACATTGCTAATTTGGGTATTAAAGGCACACTGCTAATTCGGACGCTATAGGCACACTGCGAATTCGGACACTAAAGGCACATTGCGAATTCGGGTATAACTAACATCTGCGAATTCGGTTAACACTAACCTTTGCTAATTCGGATGACACATAGAGTTGCGAATTCGAGGACTACTAAAAACTGCGAATTCGGATAGGTCTATTAATTTTGAATTTTAATTTGAGTTTTCAAGTGTTTTTCCACCTCAAAAATTCAATCATTGATTCCAAGGATCTCATTTTTAGCATCTATCATATGGTGTTTAAAAACATAGAAAATCGAGAATTCAAATCAATATAATCCATTAATTCCTACGAACTCCAACACCTCATTTATATGTATTTCAAAGCCATACACACATTAATTAACAATTATAACATTTATTCATTGCAAAACCACAATCTTTTCATACTTCATCTTTATATAAACATAAAAAGCACTATGACACACATAAAAATCAATCAAATCCAATTCATATGTTATTGTTATCAAGAACTATTATGAACGTGTCATTACCACCCAAAAATGAACAAAACCCCTCAATCAATTTACGTTTTTATTCAGTTTTAATTTTGAAGAACCCTAATTTGATTTTTAGGGTTTTCGATCTTAAAACCTGATTCTTGAAAATTCCTTACTATATATATATATATAATAAGTATTCCCAAAATATCAATTAAGAAGAGAGAGTAAATATTCCGTAAGGCTTCTAGAAGATTACTTTTGACCAAAGTAAAATCCAAAACCTTCCCGGGTCGTTTCCCGACGAGGCGTAAATTGAGAATCGAGTTTAAGTTCGTGATCGCGTGTTTGAATAATCAAGATTTTTTATTTGTATTCTATTTCTACTAATAATATGCAAAAAATAAATAAACGCAAGTAAACAATGAAAGCAATTAAAGATCGAACCTAAAAAACGTTAACGGGAATTAAAAACGCGACTCTAAAACCTAAATTATCAAATTTTAACCCTACAAATGCAAATTTAATTTTTAATTGTCCTAAATGATAAAAGAAAATTTAAAAAAAAGAATTATATTTTTTGGACTTTTATATTATGGACTTGAACCCTCGTTTTCTCCGTGAAAGAGAGAGGTCGTAACCACTGGACCATAGGGGCCAATTTAAACTAAAAATATTATTAAAATATTAAACTAAATTATAAAAATCTGAAAAAAATAGGAAAAGTACTTTGAACTGTTTAGGACTTAAGAAAAATCAAATGGTTCCACCAGCTTATCCCAATAAGCTGGAAATAAGACCAAAAGGGGTTATGCTTATTATAGGGTAAAAACCTTTAAATTCCAAACTGCCCAAGAGGTCTACGAAAAAGACCCAAAGGGCGTAGTTGGTAGTTGTGGTGTGGTGTTAGTGTGATTGAGTAGGAGAGTGTTCACAGGTTCGAACCACTGTGACCTTTTCTTTTTGACTCAATTGTTTTTTTTTTATATTTTCTTTTTAAAAAAAGCCAAAGACTTATAAAAATAAGCAACTTTTAAATGGACTTTTTGACAGAAACCTGATAATAAGCTATAAAAAAAGCTAAATGAAATTGACTGTTATAGCTTTCTGAGGCTAAATGACAATTAAGCTAAGACTATTTGAAATTTTAAAGACCAAATAAGTAATAAGAAAAGCTCTAAGCTGAAATAGACTGACTCCTACACCTAAAAAGCACTTAAGACTTCAAAATAATCTAACAAATTAAGCTAAAAAAACACTTAAATCATTTTGACAGCTTGACTTACAAAACAGATTCTAATGAATTATTACTAACTTAAAGCTAAGATTAAGCACTAATGAGCAACATGCATTAAGCTGAAAACTGAAAACATATAAAGAACTATAAGCTAACAATACAAATAAGCAGGAGTTAAGCAAAATTGAAAAAGAAATAAGCTAGAAGAAGCAAGCTAAAATGACAGTAGGCAAGAACCACTAGATAAGACTGCTGGGCTTATAGTTAAAAATGTTAGGCTTATTTGAACTCAATAAGCAAATAAGAAAACAAATAAGCTAAAGTCAGACCTTAACCTGGACTTAATAAGCATTTTTGACTAGAAATTAGCAGACAAATTAAGTTGAGAAACAACAAAAAAAGGGTACTAACTCAGAAGACTCAAAAAGGGCCAGAAATACTTTTTTCACTACTTTAAGCTAATCTTTTAGAATTAATAAGCACTAGATATAAGTTAAAAGCTAAAATCAGATTAAGAATAGGACTCAATGAACTCAAATAAGCAAATTTTAAGCACATAAGCTAAAGAAATAAACTAGAAATGATTGATGAAAAAGAGAGACTACACTTAGTATTTATGGAATTTTTTAGAATGAAGATGACAATATACAACTAAGTTTAGAGGATCAAAATCTAATCTAGACAAGCTGAGAACCAAAAATAGTTTGAAATCAAACACAAATAAGCTAAGAGCAATCAAAGTTTACCAAAATTAAACTAGGTTCTACCCTCTATTTGATCTGCACAATCTGACTTGTAAGAACAACCATTAGACTAGCAAAACTTGACTGGTTTTTTTTGGACAATAATGTTTTAAAAGGCTATTCTAAAAAAACGAACTTGAAACAAATGCATCATGATGTATTTATATCCAGAATTTGGACACAAAAAAAACAACTCAAATTCATTTCTAAGAAGTTTCATAAATCAACAGTTAGAGTACTATTTATCTAGCAGACTTATGGAAATTTTTATCAAGACCTTAAAACCATTCAAATCTTTATACTAACATCCTAAAATCTCCTAAATATACTGTATTAAACCTTAACAAAGATGAATCAAAGGAAATAAGTGGTCAAACAGTATTAACCAAGGTTAATACTGCTTAAACCAAATACCCCTTTAAATTTTCAAATTCAATTTTTTAAGCTTAAACAGACCTAGATAAGCTCTGATAACTGAAAATAGATAAAGACCTATGATTATTAATGACAGATAAGCAAAAATCAAAGACAAATAAGCACAGAATAATAAGCTACTCTAATAAGCTATTTTAACTACTAAAATGGACATTATCTATTTAAACTTAAAACAAGCTGTATTATACTATAAACTGAATTCATTAAGCTAATAAAAGACTAAATAAGCACAATTAAACAGAAAATAAGCAGAAATAAGCAAAAAAAGCAAATAAGCAGAATGTAATAAGCAAAACAGTCCTAAAGGCGTGTAAAAGAGATTAAGTCATTACCTACATCCAAAGCTAAACTGAGTGAACCTAAAGCTCTAGGGATTCAGCTTGTTGTCAATAAGCTGAATCCAAAAACCATAAGCTCATCCTTGTCTGGCTTATCATCCAAAAGCTCCTTAAAGACTTTTTGAGGTTATTTAAGGTAAAATTCTTATTCAGTTAGGCTTTAGTAAGCTTAACTGAATATGAGCCAGCTTAAGTAGAAAAAGAGCTTATTGAGGCTTAATAGCTTATATCTAAACACATTTAACGAATTTGCATACAAGTAAAATAGGAATTTAACACAAGATATTAAAGAAACACTGAAATTTTATTAAACTTAAAAGAGAGTACAAGCTTTTTGAAATGAAAATAAAAAAAACAATGAGCTGATAAATAAGCTACTTTACACTACTCCTATACTCCCCTCCTAGATGAAGATTTATAGCCCTATTTATAGAAAAGCCATGGGGCTTGGGTGTGTTTCTTCTGTGAGAGACTTGAGAGATGCCTTCAATCTTTAATCCAAGCCATCCATTCTAACTTCCTCTCCAAGCCTTCCAATCCTAGCCCTAGAATATTTGTCCAATAATCTTCAATGGGATTGCCAAGGTGGAGTTGTCCTCTTCTGGGGTGGGGTTAAGTGGGGTTGAGTTGGTTCTATTTTTTTGTCGGGTTGCAGGTTTAAAAGGAAGAGGGAGGATGAATAGTGATGTTTTGGCGGGTTTTTGTTTATAAAGTTTGAGCAGGGTAAAAGGGATAACGGGGTTAGGGGTTTGTTAGGTTTAGGGACTAATGGTGTAAATTGCAAGGACTAACTGTGTTAGTCCATAAGGACTAACGGTGTAAGGTTTTAATGGTTGTGTGGTTAATAGGGGTTAACGGGTGTTATGTTATAGGCTACTGGGCTTATACTTGGGCCGGGTTAGGATTTAATGGATTTTGGGCTTTTAAATCTTATAAGATTTATAGATAAAGCTTTATGGGCTGACCCGGCCTATTAACTTGGGTGTGGGTTGGCCCATTTAAGATGCACACGTCTTTGGCTTCGATTCTGACTTTGACTTTGACTTTTCACGCTCTTTCCATTCCCGTGCTCGGTTTTGTTGGTTTTGGCTTCGTTTTTGTCCTTTAGTGAATATCTGATACCTGCGCAGTAAATAACACAAAACAAACATATATTTGGCATTTTATGTCCATTTTTGGTCATGTGGGGTCGTTTTATTAGATAAAAGGTATGTGTAATTTAGCACATACCAAAATCTCCCATACTAAACTATTGCCATGTCCTCACGCAATGCTATAAGTAAACTCTTTAGAAAACCAAGAATCTCAATCCCCCTCGACTAATTACCTCGAAAAGTAGCTAAGTGTTCATCAAGGGGAATTAAAGAATCATTAGCTTTAAAAAGCCTCGTTTTGACCATTTTTATAAATCGACACTAATTACCACACATATTTTATATTTTTCCTTTTTCTTTTTCAAACTAGAATGTTTGGACTTTCGTTATTTTTATAACTTTTAGGGTCATAGAACAAGAAGCACTTCAATCCTAAAATGCCCAAAAAGGATAAATTCATCGTCCTCGATTTTTTTACTTGTCCCAAACCAAGCTTAAAAACAAAATCACCGTTATATATAAGTTAAGATGCTAACACTAGTCATACTTGTAACTTGTGAAACTTTTTATAACACCCCGTGTTTTTCAGGTCACATTACAACTCCGTACTTTCGTTAATCTAAATTTCTTTCACTACTTCATTTAAACTTTATATTAATTCGCGTAACTAGCCGTTTAAAT
>BQNB010066254.1:0-14875 GCA_026074375.1 Tanacetum coccineum
AAGACGATGCTCTTACATGGTGGAATTACCATTTTAAGACCACTACTCCTAAAGCAGCTCATGCCATGACATGGGCAGCACTAAAGAAAATGATGACTGATAAATACTACCCGAGGTGTGAGATCAAGAAAATTAAGATTGAGATATGGAATCTTAAGGTTAAGGGCACCGATGTGGTGGCCTACAATCGACGATTTCAGCAACTAGCATTGATGTGTTCCAGGATGTTCCCCGAATAGGTAGACAAGATTGAAAAGTATATCGGTGACTTGCCCAATATGATACTTGGCAGTGTAAAGGCATCAAAGCCGAAAACCATGCAAGAGGCTATCGAGTTTACAACTGAGTTAATGGATGAGAAGACCCATGCCTATGCTGAACGTCAGGCAGAAAGGAAAAGAAAATATGAGGATCTTTCCAAGAACAATCAAAACCAACAACAGCAGAATAAAAGGCAGAACACATGCCAGGCCTACACTGCAGGCAATAGTGATAGGAAACCATACGCCGGGCCTAAACCTCTATGTTCCAAGTGTAATTACAATCATGAAGCAGGTCCTTTCCCACCTAGGTCCAATAACTGCAAGAGGGTTGGCCATCTGACCAGGGATTATAGAAGCCAACCTGGAAATGCTTACAACAACAACAACAACCAAAGAGCCCAAGGGGCTAATACCAATGCCATCACTTGCTTTGAGTGCAGAGTTCAAGGCCACTTTAAAAGAAACTGTCCAAAACTGAGAAATAATAACCGCGGTAATCAGGGCGGAAATGACAGGGCTCTAACGAAGGTGTATGTGATTGGAAATGCGGGGGCAGACCCAGACAACGTCGTTGCGAGTACGTTCCTTCTAAGAATTTTGTATTGATACTGGTGTCGATAAGAGTTTCGTATCTACTGCATTTAGTACTTTGCTTGACATCATCCCCAATACACTAGATCATGGTTATAACGTTGAGTTAGCTGACGATAGGATAATTAGAGTAAATAATATATTGATGGGTTGTACGTTAAACTTTCTGAACCACCCGTTCAACATCAACCTAATGCCGGTAGAGATGGGTAGTTTCGACGTCATAATTGGCATGGACTGTTTGTCAAGATACAGTGTCGTTATCGACTGTGCTAAGAAGATTGTTTGTATCCCCTCTAAGAGTGAAATCTTAATCGTTTGCGGTGACGGATGTAGTGAAGGACACAGGACGCGATTAAACGTCATCTCGTGTACCAAGGTTCAGAAGTATCTGCTAAAAGGATCTCACGTCTTTTTGGCACATGTTACCATGAAGAAGACCGAAGACAAGTCGGAGGAGAAGCAACTTGAAGATGTGCCTGTAGTTAAGGATTTTCCCGAGGTATTTCCTGAGGACTTGCCGGGTCTTCCGCCAGTCCGACAAGTGGAATTTCACATCGATTTAGTACCTGGTGCTGCACCTGTAGCACGGGCGCCTTATCGATTAGCTCCATCTGAGATGAAAGAATTGTCAGACCAGCTACAAGAGCTGTCCGACAAAGGCTTTATAAGACCCAGTTCCTCACCCTGGGGAGCTCCAGTCTTGTTTGTCAAGAAGAAAGACGGATCATTCCGGATGTGTATTGACTATCGGGAATTAAACAAACTAACAGTGAAGAACCGTTATCCACTCCCCAGAATTGATGATCTATTTGATCAGCTTCAAGGATCGAGTGTCTACTCGAAGATCGACCTAAGGTCAGGATATCACCAATTGAGGGTTCGAGAAGAAGACATTCCGAAGACTGCTTTCAGAACTCGTTATGGCCATTATGAATTTCAAGTTATGCCATTTGGTTTGACGAACGCACCTGCCGTATTCATGGACCTTATGAATCGGGTGTGCAAACCATATCTGGATAAATTTGTGATTGTCTTTATTGATGATATTCTGATATATTCAAAGAACGAGCAAGAACACGAAGAGCACCTTAAGCAAATCTTAGAGTTGCTTAAGAAAGAGGAGTTGTATGCCAAATTTTCCAAGTGTGAATTTTGGATTCCCAAAGTACAGTTCCTCGGTCACGTGATTGATAATAAAGGCATTCATGTGGATCCAGCCAAGATTGAATCCGTTAAAGATTGGGCATCTCCTAAGTCACCAACGGAGATTCGTCAGTTTTTAGGTCTTGCTGGGTATTACCGGAGATTCATTGAAGGATTCTCGAAGATCGCCAAACCAATGACCAAGCTCACTCAAAAGAAGGTCAAGTTTGAGTGGGGCGACAAACAAGAAGCAGCGTTCCAATTGTTAAAGCAGAAGTTGTGTAGTGCACCAATTCTGGCTTTACCCGAAGGAAGCGAAGATTTCATCGTATACTGCGATGCTTCAAAGAAAGGTTTGGGCGCTGTGTTGATGCAAAGAGAGAAGGTGATTTCTTATGCATCACGCCAGTTGAAGATTCATGAGAAAAACTATACGACTCATGATTTGGAACTTGGAGCAGTAGTGTTCGCTCTAAAGATTTGGAGGCACTATCTGTATGGAACCAAGTGTACAGTGTTCACTGATCATAAGAGCTTACAGCACATTCTTGATCAGAAGGAACTGAACATGAGACAACGCCGATGGTTAGAATTGCTCAGTGATTACGATTGCGACATTCGTTATCACCCAGGGAAGGCAAATGTCGTTGCTGATGCTTTGAGCAGGAAAGAACGAGAACCACCGTTAAGAGTTCGAGCCTTAGTCATGACTATTAGCTTGGATCTTCCCAAACAAATCTTGAATGCTCAGACTGAAGCACGAAAACCAGAGAACATCAAGAACGAAGATGTTGGAGGCATGTTGCTTGAAAATGCCAAGGATCCGAAGAAAGATAGGAAGGAAAAGTTAGAACCGCGTACGGGTGGGACTCTATGCTTTAATGGCAGGAGTTGGTTACCATGTTATAGCGACTTGAGGACTGTGATTATGCATGAGTCCCACAAGTCAAAATACTCTATTCATCCAGGTTCCGACAAGATGTACCAAGATATAAAGAAGCTATATTGGTGGCCCAATATGAAAGCCAACATCGCAACCTATGTTAGCAAGTGTTTGACCTGTGCTAAGGTCAACGCTGAACATCAAAGACCATCAGGGGTATTGGTATAACCCAAGATACCTAAATGGAAGTGGGACAACATCACGATGGATTTTATCACAAAGCTTCCTAAGTCGTCGCAAGCACAAGGGTATGACACCATTTGGGTAATCGTTGACCGACTTACAAAGTCCGCAATTTTTTACCCATGAAAAAACTGACCCCCTGGAGAAACTAGCGAGAATGTACCTGAAGGAGAAGTGTAACAAGGAATGGAATACCGGTTCTCGATTAATTTTTTGATCGTGGACCCTAGGTTTCGCATCAAAATATCTGGAGGTCACTTCAGTAAAGCTTGGGTACATGTTTAGATTTGAGTACGGCATATCATCCGCAAACTGACAGGACAAAGCGATGAGAGAATATTCAAAAAACTCTCGTAAGTTTTGTTAGAGCTTGTGTGATCGACTTTGGAAATGGTTGGGTTAAACATTTGCCATTGGTCGAGTTTTCTAAATAACAGTTATTCATGCTAGCATTAAGGCTGCACTTTTGATCTCTTTACGGTAGAAAATGTCGCTCGCCTGTTTGTTGGGCTGAGGTTGGAGAAGTTCAACTCACCGGTCCAGAGATTGTACAAGAGACGACTGGGAGAAATCATTTCAAGTTAAGCAAGAGGATGGCAAGTCGCTCGTGATAGGCATAAGAGCTACGCTGATTTTGAAGCATAAGCGATAGAGTTGAGGGTTGGAGATAAAGTGATGCTCAAGGTTTTGCCTTGGAAAGGGGTTGTACGTTTTGGCAAACGAGGGAAATTAAATCCCAGGTTTGTTGGACCCTTCAGGTAAATCAAAAATGGGTTGGTGACGTGGAATAAAAGCTCGTGCTTTCCTGAGGAGCTGGAGCAGAGTTCATAATACATTTACGTGTCCAACCTTGAGAAGTGTCATTGCCGACGAACCCTTTAGCCGTTCGTTGGATGGACTTATTTTGTTGACAAAGCTTCAGTTTTTTCGAGGAACCGATAGAGATCCAGATCATGAAGTTAAACGATGAAGCGCAGCTTATCCCATTAGTCAAGTTCGATGCAACTCCAGAGGAAGGTCCTGAGTTGACATGTGAACGTGACAGTTCAATTCAAGTAGAAATATCCACAACTCTTCACCATAGATGCAACGTCGTCAATGTGCCGTGTGATAAGCCTTGAGGACAAGGCTCTTTTAAATGGGGGGAAATATATAACACCTCGTATTTTAGGTCATTGTATGACATTATGAAATTCACAATTTATTTTTAGGGTTTTACGCGTTTGCTCTTAAACCGTAAACGTTAAGTTAAATCGCGTAAACTGAAAATGATCATACAATGTAAACGGGCATTAAACGATTAAATGTTTGCATCAATCCAAGTGTTATTTGATTATTATGAGGAGTATATTAATGACTTTGTTATCTTATTTTTTCGGTATACGTAAAATGCTTACGTTTCTAATAAAATGCGTTTAGGCATACCCGGAAGGTTCTAAACCTAACTACGCCTAAACGAATTTACCCACGATTATACCCAATACCCAAAAATAATAAAATTAAACATTACTTATTTTGTTAACTTTTTGCCAATTATTAAAGGATAGAACCAAGTGTTCATCACTTTGTATAATATCTAGATATTTAGGAAAAGGTACTCTTACACCTTTATCAACTTGGCATGTTAAACTTAACCTAGGGTTAGAAAGTAACCATGGTTAAGTTAGCTAGATATTTTGACTATAAATACCCATGCATGTTAAGTTATACTTCACCTCTAAAGCTTTACATGCATAAAATTATTTTATTACCTCCACCTTTTATACATCCAAAAAAACTCACGGCACTATATAGCCACCAAAAAAATTCCTACTTTGTTTTATAAGAGTATTAAACCATGTAAACAACATACTTACAGCTATTCTAAGGTGTTTGCAAGCATTTGGTTCTCATTTGCAAGTATTAAGAAGAAAAAAGTAAAGATTAGGGTTTTGGAAACCTAATCTAGGTTTATAGCTTGAAAAGCTTTGTTTTGAACTAAAAACACGGGTTTAGAAACTTGTATCTCTCTTCTACATCATCACTAAGGTTTTCTTAATTCTTTATACTTTTATTTCTTTTGTTTATGTGTTACATGTTAAATATAGCAATAATCACCATAAGGACTTTCTAATATGTAAAATGTGTTATTAATTATCGTTTTTGGTTTTTATGCACTTATTCTTATGTATTTGGTCCTATATATCATGGAAAAAGTAAAAATAAAAGTTATGTTAACATTGATTAAGTATAAAATGTAGGGTTAAATTAGGGTTTTATAAGGTTTCATAATCTTCACATATGAAAATAATGGAAAGAAATTGTTAAAACTTGTTACAATGAAATTATAAGGACTAGGGATGATATTGGACTTTATTATAAGTACCACAAGTGTCAAATGGGTTTTTAAGAGTTTTTATAGTAAACTACTAACTTAATTAATACATAAAACAAGGTTTATAAAGAAACATATATGAAATACTTAGGGGCTGTCCAAATTCGAATTTTTGGTCATGGTTTTGATATTATTAAAAATATAATAATAATACGCCTCATGACGATTCCATAATGATAAGAAACTCGAAAAACCGATCTATAACGAAAAAGATACGTTAAAAACGAGTTTACGACTATAAATACTTTTATAAAACTATTTTTATAAAAAGTTACTATTCATGGCAGTAGGTTTGAGTTTAAAACACCTAAAATATGATATAACTTTTGATTACGAGATCGTACACGCAAGAATCGTTAAGAACGGAACTATAACGAGTAAATTACGGCATTTACGGTAATTAAAGTTTATAAAAGAAATTTTATAATTCTATGAACAGCTAATAATCATAGTTCATCAGTCGAAAACAACTTTGTAAAAATATTATTAATCTTTTAATAACGAGAACGTTACTCGAAGGGAATCACTAATCGGAGTTTTAAAACGAATAAGTATCGCGATTACGAGTTTACGCAATTAAGACGTAAAAAACGGGTTTTATAGCTGTCATGAAACAGAATTTTACTATTCATTCGCTGAATCCATTAAAAAACTTAAAAATTGAAATATTTGATCGTCGTCTTACTACGAAGGGACGTGGACGTAAGAATCGCGACAAAACGGGCTAATAACGACCAAATTAGGTCATTTTTTCGAAATGTTTATTTATAAACGTTTTCACTTTTTAATTACTATTTTACTAAAACGATTAGTCGCGTGATTTTGCTAGATAGATTATTGAGTGGTTATCAAAGGCTATATTACTAGGGAGTTCAAATGAGGGCCTCTTCGGGATGGCGTATCAATTGATATGTTGGATTTACGATTTCAAGTGTCCTAAACTCCTGTACGTCTTGTCATGAACCTCTTTATTATGATAGCCGAACGATGTAAGATGCTAACAACTATTAAGATTGTAATTAAATGGTTCATTAATTATAAGTTTAACTCGGTGACTTATACGACCTTAATTTAAATTGTTGGCATTTATCGTCTTGGTGACGTTTTATATGAGAATTATTTGGACTATCTGTACTCAAGGTTGAGTTCATTGCCCGCTTTTACAAGTTTTTAAGATTTACTATTATTTGGGGTGAGAACATGCTGTGTTTTATAAATTAGTCGCATAAGTGTTGAATGTATAATTTGATTATGTGTTTGCCTAAGTAGCGATAATCCCTACTGAGCCCATTATTCTTGTCAATCGCATTAGATGTAGTTGTTTAATTGCATTATGTGTGTCGCGAATGATATAAATAGACTATTGGGATTAAACCTCCCCGTGGGGTGTTTAGCTATCCCTGGGATCGAATACGTTGACCAATGTCGGACTTGGATGTTGCGGGTTACAACATCGTTCGGGCAAATAATGCTAAATAGCAAATATAGGTTGAGCTTCGGTGTCATGAGCTTTAGTGCAACAAATATGGTTTTGTGGAGTGTTGGCATATGTTGTAAACATCTCGGGAAATTCTGGGCAGTCCTGTATAATTTAAATTACTCATAAACCTATGAATTCACCCAACATTTTTGTTGACGATCATTTTAAGCAATGTTTTTCAGGAGGTCAATAGGCAGAGGTTCCAAGGATGCATTGGAATTATGTTTTGGTTTGATGTTAATGACTTATGTGTATCAATGTTTTGGGATTCTATGTTGATCTTTTGTTAATAGGAAACAAAGAACAGGAAAAGTATAAGCTTTTGTAATATGTCTGTTATTTTAATCCAATGTATCAATCTAAACGCTTTTGTGGCGTTCCTTATACTTTTTCTTGTGTGTTGATCATTGAAGTTACATTTGCCCGGCTTCCTTATTCACGCTGCGTCCTATTTTTGGGGTGTTACAATATATTTATTATTATATTATATATCTATATATATATATATATATATATATTATTATATATACTCACTAATACAGTTTTTCTAAAAATATTTTTTAACATTTAATGAGTTTAAATTTTGTAATCACAAAAAATGGGGTGATTGTTGATAGAATTCATTGCATATAAAATCATTATTAATATTTGTAACATCTTTACGTTTTGATTTTCACTAAATATAAAAATGCTCATGTTAAATTAAATGCTCAACATGTAATTAGTAGTAATTTAATTTCAATTAAATTATTTCAACTAAAGGGATGAATTAATAAAATGCTTAAAGCTTTTTATGTTCATACAGAAGAGTTTTATTCAACCTCATCCACTTTATAAATGGTTGTAAACTTTTTTATAAACATTACAAAACATTTTCTACATTAAATGAATGTTTCATTCAAAAAAACATTTTAAATTCAGATTATTTGGACTTATAACGGCTAGAAAAGTTAATAAATTTACCCCTTACACAAGAGGACAAACAGGGAGCGCCCAGTTTGGGCGGACCCCTATCTTTAAGGGGACCGCTCTACATATTTAAGGGGACCGCCCATATGTAGACGCTTCCCAGGAAAGTCCTTTAAATACTGGATATTCCCTACTATTTTCCTACCATTTTGCACTCATTCTTTATGTTCAAAAATAGCCCAATATCTCATAAAAATCCTTTGATAAGTTAATGATTCAAAGGTTTAGTTTCCAAGTGATTCCAAGCTCAATTCCTCATGCAAGAGAAAGGAATACTTCCATCATCAAGTGAAGAAGTTTTACACCTCATAGTGTGTATTGTTTAGTCTTGTTGCATTCTATCACAACGTGTAAAATTATTAGTAATTCTTTTAAGTTGTGTAGTAGATAGATCTTGGTGATTTGTTGTAGTTATATTGGATTCTTAGTGATTCATCCATTGTTGTGATGTTAGGTGTGGAAAGTAATTGTGATAGTAGTGAAGTAGTATAGGTGAGATTACTAAGGCGTGAAGAAGTTGTGTAGTTGTGAATTGTGTGTGAAGTCGTGGAAAGTTGTGAAGAAGTTGTGAGTCCGTGTTAGTTGGTTCTAGCTAAGTATTAGAACTCACATCTAGCTTGTGTGTCGGGTAATTGATATAAGCGAAAGTTGTGTACGGTTTTCTCCGCACTTAGAGTTTGTTGACATAGTGAAGAAACTCTCGGCTAGGTGTCGAGGAGTGGAGTAAGAGCGAAAGAAGGTGCTTCGTAATCCGAACACACTATAAACTCATTGTGTGTGGTTTGATCTTTCTAACTTCTTATCTCTTATTTCTTTATTTGTTTTACTTATTTATATTATTTCATATTGTGCAAGTATTGAATTCACAAAAGTCGAATCTAAGTTTTTATAAAAAAAATAAACATTAAATTAAAAAGCAGTAAACTATTCACCCCCCTTCTAGTTTTCCACAATTGGTATCAAGAGCCACGTCAAAACAAGATTTTTAAAATAAATTGTATTTTAAAAACATGAAATCGATCTATGAATCTGAAGAAACTATTTAGAAGTGTGCCATCTATGTAAAGGACCCACCACTATTTGAAAAGTGATGGATTTATTTGTTGGAAAATAGATTCGAAAACTTATGTGAGTCTATAAGATCTTGATCTTTTGCATGTTATTACGATGGTGATTTTCCTCCTATTCAAATATCCTGAAACTAAAAAGGATGAATTGTACCTTTTATAAACAAAATGGTTTATCTTAAAGAACTTGCTAAAAATTAATGAAGCTAAAATGGGTAATTTTTTAATGCTTTACCACGTAAAGAAATATGAAAGAATTTTTATTGTTGTCAAACCGGCAAAAGAAATTAGGGTATACTTTTTGATCACTCTCAAGGTAATATCAAGTCAAAGCAAACAAAATAGATCTTCTTGTTCAACATTATGAGCAATTCATGGATTCCGGAAGAGGAATCAATAGATAATGCATTTGCTAAATTTAACACTATTATTACTAGTCTAAAAGCACTTGATGAAGACTTTTCTAGCAAGCATTGTGTTAGGAAATTTCTTAGGGCATCACATCCTAAATGGCGCGTAAAAGTCACGGCGATTAAAGAATCAAAGAATCTAGCAACTCTATCACTTGACGAACTCATTGGAAATTTGAAGGTTTAATGATAGAAGTAATTAAGAAAAGATTCTGAAAACCTATCAAAAGCAAAAGAGAACAAAGTATATCTATTTCCTTAAAAGCTAGAAATGAATTAGTGATGATGAAGCTAACCTTCGATAGTGATGATTAAAGAATTCGCCCATGAGCCGTAATGAGACTTCACAGATAATTCTTCAAAAGCGAGGATGATTGTAAGACAACCACATGAAGAATGAAAATTCATTCCAAAGAAATAATGAAGACAAAATTGGCAAAAGGCGAAAGTAAAATGCTTTAAGTATGGAAATCAAATCATCTCATCGGAGAATGTCCGAAACTATCAAAGAATATCCAAAATCAAAACAAAAAAAACTCAAAAAAAAAAAAAAAAAAAAAAATAAAAAAAGAAAAAAAAAAAAAAAAAAAAAAAAAAAAAAAAAAAAAAAAAAAAAAAAAAAAAACACAAAAAAAAAAAAAAAAAAAATAAAAATAAAAAAAAAAAAAAAAAAAAAAAAAAAAAAAAAAAAAAAAAAAAAAAAAAAAAAACAAAAAAAAAAAAAAAAAAAAAAAAAAAAAAAAAAAAAAAAAAAAAAAAAAAAAAAACAAAAAAAAAAAGAAAATAAAAAAAAACAAAAAAAACAAAAAAATGGCGTTTCTTAGAGGATCCTTGGAGTGATAGCGACGAAGATGAAGAGGAGAAGACAAAGGATGAAAAGTGTCTTATGGCTAAAGCTTCCAATGAGGTACTTTCTAAAACCGAATACTTTAGTAATGACTAATCATCATTAGACGAAAATGACTTAGATGGTGAATATAGTAGACTATGCAAAATAAGACTAAAAGTCATGGCTAAAAATAAAACTCTAAAACAAGCTAAAATAGAATTAGAGAATGAAGCACTAGAATTAAAAGATAAATTATCTAGGTTAGAAAAAGGTAAGGAAGTAAATGAGAATGCATAAATTTTTCAAGACCTTAGTTTAAAATGAGATGGCTTAGAAAGAAATATCTAGGCAAATCAATTAAATGTAGTAGTCAACTCACTTAAGAAAAATTATAATTCTCAAAAACCTTCCGGAGTTATCCGGGTTTAGGATTTAATTTTACCAAAGGGTCTCCTAGCGAAACCTATACAAGTAAATTTTTGTAGAGCTCAAGTGTCGGTCGAAAGAAAATTGATAGAATCAAACCCAAACACAAAACCAAATTTTGACTTATAAACAATACTCAAAATTCCTACTACAAGTGGGATGAGGTAAAACGTTTTTTACAATCCTTCCTTAAAACCCGAAGTCGGATTTACTAAACCCCACTTTGAGGTGTTAAAACCCTTCTCCGAGAAGAAAGGGAAAACCTCTATCTCGTTCCATAACCCTCAAACCTAGGACGATGACCAAGGTAGACCAATTACTCTAACACTTATCTCACAATGTGAAATCATCCACACCAACCATGCTTTACTTAATGTGGGAGATGTTCAACGGCATGGGTCCGAATCATATGCATAAACCATGATCGGTAATATATTTACTTTGGAACCCATAGAACGATGGGGACCAAATGGCTATATTCAATCATATCTTATGTAGGTTTAATTCATACTAAGCATCCTTTGGCATTTCGTCAACAAATAAAGAACTCTTATAGGATTTCCATAAATCCTCATCCTTAAAGCTTGCTTACCGTGAGATTTAAAGTAATTTCTCATGAAGGGTAAGTACGTTCTCACTCTCTAATTACCGTAATTTATAGGTTGGTATATGACTTACTTAGTATTTAGTGTTAGTTAGGAAATATTGTAGTCACTAGAAATGCCATTTTTGTTGGCTTCCCCCCCCCCCCCTTCTAGTTTTTAAGGGATTTGTTTCATTAGGAACCTTTCTTTCAGCATGTATTTATCAATGAACCACTATAAAATGGAAATCTTCTATGGCCACGAACTCACGTAGACGAAGAAAATTGAGTTAGTGGATAATAATTAACATAGAAGTATGATTATTTTTGCATCGAAAAAGTCATAAACCACTATGGATGAAACAAACTCCTTTCCACCTCGACGCTCGCCTCAACTACGTCTATTAAAATCGCCTTGTTGAAGTGTCAACTCCATTCCGATCTCTCATCGTACACCAATTACTACACTATTCCCATTTCATAATAATTTTTTCGTTTTGAGAATTTTTAATCATCATATTCGCAAGGAGTCTAGTCACCAAATCATCTTATGTATTGACATCTTGATTATCTCATCCGAAATAGTCAAAGAAACTTTTTAATTAAACAATGAGTTAATTAAAAATTGCCAATATTCATTCTCACAAAACTAGCCAAAAATCGAAAAAAAAATCGGGTGGCGGCCCCCTTAAAATTAAGGGGACCGGCCGTGTAAAAAGGGTGGGCCCCCTTAAAATTAAGGGGACCTGCCGTGTAAAAAGGGTGGGGCCCTTAATTAATTAAGGGGACCGCCTATCTGTGAATCCAAACACCCCTCCTGCAGACGAATTATATACCAAACATCACTTTTCTCTCTTCCCTCTTTCTCCTACCTGCTGTGAACGAAAACACCATCACCAAAACTTTCAAAATCAGACCTCAAATCACCAAATCAACAAAAATTCGCAAGGGGCAATTACTAACAAGTCAATCAAAAACATACATTGTAAGTTTTTCAACCTTCTTTTGTTTGATTTTATCTAATTTTGTTCTTAATCAAAATTGGGTGTTTTTTATTATTTTCGTACTTCTTAGTTTGGTCTAGGAATTCCATAACTACAATGATACCCGTAGTCATAGGAGTTACAACTATTTGATGTATTTAATCATAAACACTTCTTGATCAAACAAAATTTTATTACTATATTATATGGCCAAATTTTGATCAAATATATATATTTATAATTTTTCTTTGTTGATTAATGCCAAAAACATGTTAAAAACAATCAAGGATTGATTATCTAAACATATACACATTTTTCAAATAAATGAGTAAAATTTTATAAAAATAAAAGGGTGTTTGGTTCATCTCCTAGAATCATTGTTTAGAGTCGAAATGACCATCACTACATTTTTATCACGTGTATAAACACATAACAAATTTATGTAAGTCATCAAAGTATATAATTTATATATTTTTTGATATACTAGACAAACTTTTTGTTTATAAGGGAGCGTTTGGCTTATCATCTCTTAATGAGAATTTTTGTGTCAAAATTAGTATTTTATGACTGATAAGCCAATTGCAAACAAACTCACGTGAATTGATGAAATATACAATCTAATGTATACGTTCTTCAATACTTAAGGTTGAGTTAAAAACAAATTAAAGAACATAAAAATTACTTCTTAGATTTTTGTTTTTAGAGTCGAAGTAATTTTGGTTCCACATATTGTATTTTTCTTACATACTCTTTTTATTTTTGAATAAAAAAAAATTTGTAACATTTTATGTTGTTGATAACTTGTTTAGGTGACAAAATGCCAAGAGCTACTTTCACCGATATATCCCTCACCAAATCCTACATCCCAAAAGTATCCAAAATCCCTGGCATTTCCCTCACAATTGCTAAATTCTACAAATCCATTGAAAATTGCAATATTCACGAAGGTCGTGTTGTTGATCAAGCCTATTACAAATCCAACAACATCGAGCGTCTCTTCACAAACATTCGCTTAGATTGTCTCTTTAAAATCAACGAACCGATTGTTCCAAGATTCATTCTTGATTTCTATAGTCAAGTCATGATTCAAACCGGTGAATATGGCTATCTTGTCATCTCCTTTATGATTCAACATGAATTCATATCTCTCACTCTTGCTCAATTCGATCAAATCCTCAAAATTTCTTACAACGGTCAAGCCGTTTTTACCAATGAGTGGGACCTTGCATCTCTTGAGTATTCTCAAAAAACCGAGGGACCATATTCCACTGACCTTCCTACTCCTGACGATATTCGTCGACTTCTTGAATTGGAACGTGTCATGGTAGACCGTACCATTAAAAGTCAAACCGTCACTCTTACTCCAAATCAAATCCTCACCAAAGAGCTAAGCCCCGACATGAAGCAATGGGAAGAGCTCATTCGAGAGAATGTGTTCGGACTAGGAGGACATCGGGACCATCTCCCCGCTTGTCTTGCTCACATGTTGTATTGTGTTGTTGCCGAAGAACAATACAATCTTGCTTACTTCTTTGTCAAAAGAATCGAATGTGCTAGAGCTAATCCAACCGCCAATCTTCCATATGGTATGTTCTTGACTCGTCTTTATCGACACATCATGGAAGCATATCCTCACCTCGACAATGGCATTTATGACATTGTTGATCGAGTCATGCGTCCTCTTGCTCTTAAACAAACTCGAAGACCTCGAAGTGATCGTGGCAAGGCACGCCATTCCGTCTCATCCTCATCTTCTCATCATCATGACACGTCATCTCATCAACATGATGATGTCAAAACTTCTTGTACAAGTACTCCATCTCCTACCACCTATCTTAACTCTCTTAATCTACTCAACTACCAAAACTACGAAATGCCTTCCGCTTCCGAACAAACCGATGAAACTCTCTTTGAACGACAAACCACCTTGCTCAACCAAACGCAAGAAATGCATAAGGAGATGCGCAGAGGTTTCAAGTCATTTAGAAAGGCACTAAAAGGAGTGTTTAGCAAGAAGAAGAAATGAAGACATAGGAGTGGAGTGAACTAGATGGCTAAATGTAGTTTAAGACAATTTTTAACTTGATTATGTGTATGTTATTAACAACTTGTGTGGTGATCATCCGATATATTCGGAAAGACTTATATGTTGGTTATCTTTTAGGTACTTATTTGCTATGATACCTTAAACCTTTGGTTGTTTTATTAAATCAATTAGTTATGCCATTTTGGTTTCATGATTTACTGTGTTTATTATATGTTATAAGATTAAATATGCTTATAAAACTCTATAGGGCTTGCTGCAAATAAACCACCAAAACAAAAATACCCTCACAAAAATCCTGAGAAAAATAGTTTTTCTGTGAAAAATAGGACTAATAGTGGGAGGCCCCCTTAATTCATAAGGGAAGGCCCCTTAATTTTAAGGGGTCCACCTCCTATTTAAAGGGACCGCCCTTAGCCCTTCACGGGTAAAACAGTATTTTTATTGCTTTTTGCCTTCTTTTACCTAGTATCAGCTATCTTTACCCAGAATGCTTTAATAATATTTGGAATTCCCTAAACTTATCCAAATTCATTCCATTTTCAAACAAATCTCTTCCCATAAATTCCATCCAAATGCATAAC
>BQNB010066254.1:20900-34633 GCA_026074375.1 Tanacetum coccineum
AATAAGAGATTGCATAAGTGAATTCACATCCAAAGACCACATAATAAAGAAAAAACTTGTACTTACATGAAGAAGGTGTTCTTTGACCGACGTCCCTAATAAGAGATCCATCACGTTCAGAGAACCTATGACCATCTAAAAGGGCCTTTGGATTAGTTGTACGTATCAGGTTAAATTCCAATCGATGTATACATTGTCTCTTGAAAGGAACATTTTGATCTGAAGCGTCGCTAATACTAATTTGTGATCCAAGATTTATAATAAGTTTGTGACTATCTCTAGACCGCATGCACAACATCACCGATGACATGAACTTTTCCAGGGAGCTTAGACGTCTAAATATCAACCCCTATCGTATTCCTTACTTCAATGCTACCCCTTAAGATAATATATATTAATAATAAAAGAGTATGTGTTGATAATTTCAAGGCTAAATCTACCCTACCCAGTTGTCAGAGTCAATGCCATCAACCTTCTTAAATATCTCCATGTGGTGATGCATTGATGTACACGTCCCTGGGTTTTAGCAGAAGCCACTGTGGTGAAGGTGGAATGGAACTATCAAACCCAATGCGCATCTAGACAATCAAACACCAAAGACCGATTAGATAATACATTTGAAATAGGGGATTGCAACAATAAATTGTGACAGCGCAAATAATATACTAGCGAAAGTGAAAACAAACCTTATTCTACACGTAGCTTGCAGATGTGTGAGTTAATACTAACATGTTTATATAGTAATGTAAAAACATGTAGCTTACAGAAATCCAAATCCAGCATGGTTTAGATATATACCTTCTTTTGAATTGGAAGATAGGCGGCGTTTGGTTCAAAGATCAAACTAAAGCAATCACACTCTCAAATAATTACTGATTTATTGACTATGTAAGACTGGTTACTTGTGTTGACAAGTCTAACATTGCATCGGAAAAAAATATATGAAAAAAGACTGGCACTTGATAGCCGATCAATTGTAATTTTTGTTGATAAATGGTAACCAAGCAAAAAAATGGAGTCAGTAGATCCACATACCATATATATAAATTCTAAACCTTCAAAATGAAAGTTCTAGGAACTATGGAATGATCATGTAAAGCCCTTGTTAGATTGAATGGTAGTTGGATAGCAATGCATGACTAGAAGTGTGTGATGCCTAGTTAGGAGGCATCACACAGAAAATCATATTTGATGAGTACGTTATGATACTTCACGTTAAAGCTTCTATATGTAAACCTTTGGACAAGAATTAAACTAGACAAAGCTCATGAGTGACCTTATCCCTATAACTGGATGTGATAAGGTTCTAGAGGGATTTGAAAGTGTCTAGGTTCATTAAGGAAGATAAGAATTGAAAGTGTTTTGATAAGATTTAAGAACAAAGAGTTTTAGCCTTATCATATAAGGTGTTTTAGCCTTATCATGAGTTAAGGGCTTGAGGCTATAAAATCCACCCTTCTCCAGCTCCTTTAGGACATGAGATTCAATATACAAAACCCTAAAATTCTGCCTTCCCTTCTCCTAATCACAAAATAGCCAAAATCAAAGCATTTGTCAAAACAATTTTGATTTTTGGTGATCCCAAAAACCTCCTGTTCAATTTTGGTTAACTCTTTTAAGGTTAAACCACTTGTGATTCGATCTCAAGTTTGTTCCAGAGAGTTAAATACATTGGTTTACATATTTTCAAGGTGTGACAATAATTGGATTCGTACTAGGGGTTGTAGATCTCTATTTCGGTGGTACTGTAGTAAGGGTCAACCGAATTCAATGAAACCCTTGTGTTCATCATTTGATTTTCGGTTCTTAAGTACAAGAGTGGTTTTGAGGCTTTATTCAGGGGTGATTATATTACAAGTGTTGTTTGGGTTATACGTAAAGTAGGACTAGCATCCAGGCATGCTTGTTTACGTGTTTGTGTGAGCACTCGTAGAGGTGACAACTTAGTCACTTGTTTCATAACCATTTGATGTTAACTTCAAGGGTATGTCTCTATTTACTTTTCATGTTCCTAAATTTGTTTACTTATTGTATGTTAATTATATGAACCAAACTAGATCCATATCCACTGCGTACTCGTACGGTTAATGGTTAACTGGTTATCAAATTCCAATAGTGGAATCACGAGTCAACTCGTTTGGTGTTCTTATGGGTTACACACATAATTAAACACGCTTAGGGCCGCATGAAATTGGTTTATTTATTGTTTTTATTGAAATCTATGGCAACGACATGCAATCCTTGCCATAAATAATGAATAAACACCTAGAATCAACACAAAGGTAATATGATAAAATAAGAAGAATATATCTCAAATTAAATGTTAATTAAGCTACCATGATTATTCTATTCTTGTTTTATCTCGGCTGTAAGACTCACGCAATCATGTTATATGATGGATGTGGTGATCTAGGCACTTTAGCAGAAAACCTAGTAAGAGTCTTATGGTTCTCCAATTGGGGAAGACTCTTTTGAGAACTCGAGGCATTATGTGATTTACTACTTTCATTATAAGAGTTTGTTCCTCAATTTTAATCCATTTTTTAGTCTTTTTTGATTGCTTATATGTGATATGCCATGTGATGAATCAATATTTGCATATAAGACTTTATGAAACTTTTGAAAACGGACTTACAACTTATAAAGAAACTTGGATTAAAACATGTCTAATATTACACACGTAATTTTACTTCTTGTGACCAGTTATGTGTTATTTGTGAAACCGTGGTTTTTGGACAAATTAATACGAACATTAAACTATGAAATTTGATTTCTTGCGAAGCTTTAGTTTTACACGCGCAATATGGGGTTGAATTGATCTTTAATTTTCCCTCGCCCCACTACATGCTTCGGCATATGAGGGAATTATTGAAATTACTTGTGTCTTCGGACCAAGTAGGAGTACAATATAGGGTTTGATCAATTTGTAATCCCACCATATTGGCAACAATAAAACTAATGTTAACAAAGGGGTTTCTTAACATATAATAGCATCATTAGTCAATTGGAAGTACGGCTCACCCATTATGGACAAACTATAAGAAAAGTTTAAGGCGGGTTGAAGTAAGATTCCCCAAATGAAGTCAGGTTTTTAATACGTTTCGCGCTGACCGGTTTCTCCGCTTCTTTGTGAGTCCATAATGGAGCTACCGAGAACATTTGACAAAATGGTGTCTATACCAAAAAGGTTAACAAAATGATTTCTTAACTTTGTGCTACAAGTTGTTTTGCATGCTTCTTGTACACGTTTTTGTCACATTTATGTGTATACCCTTATATGAAGTTTTAAGTCTATGCCAACCAAAACTAGAACACGTGCATTTGGCTTAACCTCTCTGGTCAGACCTCAGGGCCTTGCCAACGCATGGCGAATTTTTTCATAGGTCAAATCTATGTTAATTTTCGCACGTTCTTTTTGGTGGACTTAAATCGAGTTACCTGGTCAGACCTCGGACCCGAGGCATAAGATGAGACCAAATATGCTTTTGACATTACTATAAGAGTTACTAATGTCACTAGTCTCATAAATCTAAGAGTTGCATTCCATGCAATTAACGCTCGTCGCTTACCTCTTGCCCCACTTGTTTACACGTTGGTCAGACCTTCTGTAATAAGTGGGAGGTCAAGTTGGATCTTAGTCTTATTAGTAATTAATTGGGTAGTTAATTCTTTTAAGAATTTAATTATCGACAATACTAATATTTGAACTTTTTCTAATTGTAGATGACAACCTCGTCAGCTAACAATTCGGTCTTCAGGGGCTTCTTCGAGAAGCAAAAACTGACTGGACCCAACTTTATTGATTGGTATCGACAACTTAGGATTGTACTATCAATTGAGGATAAGTTGAATTACCTAGAGCAGCCACTTCCTCCTGTTCCTGTAGCTCCAGAGGGTCAGCAAGTTGCTCCTGAAATCATTGCAGCTCATACTGCTTGGATTAAAGGATCAAAAGAGATAGCTGGACTCATGCTCATGACCATGGAGCCAGAGATCCAAAGAAATCTGGAAAACCTTCATGCTTATGAGATGTTACAGGAGTTAAAAACTCTGTTTGCCCAGCAAGCAGAGCAGGAGCTTCTTCAGACTACGCGAGATTTTCACTCTTGCAAGCAGGAAGAAGGGCAGTCAGTTAGCTCGTATGTTCTGAAAATGAAGGGCTATATTGACAATCTAGAGCGTTTGGGGCACCCCGTGACACTTGGCCTTGCTGTGAGTCTGATTTTAATCGGTCTACGCAAGGAATTTGATGGGTTTGTGCAGAATTATAATATGCATAGCCTGGGGAAGACAGTTAATGAGTTGCATGCTATGCTAAAGCTCCATGAGCAAACTCTAACTCTGCCCAAAAACAACGCTCATGCTCTTCATGCTATTCGAGCAGGTAAAGTCCAGAAAGGTAAAAAGCACAAAAAACCTCAACCCCAAATGGCTGCTAGGGGACAAAATCAAGGGAATGGGAAATATAAGCACGCTTATGCTCTAAAGCCCAAGATTCCCCCTCCACCCAAGAGGGAAGATACCGCAAAGGACTCAATCTATCATGAGTGTGGTGAGACAGGACATTAGAAGAGGAACTGTCCTTAGTATTTAGCCGAGTTGTTGAAGAAGAAAAAGAATGCAACCTCTAGAGCTGGTGGTTCAGATATCTTCACTATAGAACTCAATACTTTCCTTAATAGATCATGGATCTATGACACTGGTTGTGGTACTTATATTTATAATACAACGCAGGGTCTAAGGGAAAGTAGGAAACTGAAGTCGGAGGCTCTTAGCTTGTACGTGGGCAATAGTCAACGTAAAGCTGTTGAAACAATTGGCGTTTTTTATTTATGTCTCCCGAGTGGATTAGAGATTGTTTTAAACAATTGTCATTATGCTCCCTCTATTACTAGAGGAGCAATTTTTGTTCCCCGTTTGTACGAAGATGGTTTTATTAACCGCTTCGTGAATAATACAATTCAAGTTTCTAGGAATAACATGGTTTATTTTAGTGCTATCCCAAGGGATGGTATTTTTGAAATTGATTTGTCTAATTCTTATGCAAATGAAAGTTCTATATATACTATAAGCAACAAAAGAGCCAAGTTAGACTTGGACTCTGCTCTCTTGTGGCATTGTCGTCTTGGACACATTAGCAAGAAACGCATTGAGAAGTTGCAACATGATGGACTTCTCAATTCAACTGACCTTAGGGCTTTTGAAAAATGCGTTCCTTGTATGTCTGGAAAGATGGCAAGAAAACCTTACACACATCAAGTGGAAAGGGCCAAAGACTTACTTGGACTAATACACACCGATGTATGTGGCCCATTTAAGATCATGTCAAGACAAGGAGCAAGCTACTTCGTCACTTTCACTGACGACTTTAGTCGTTATGGTTATGTTTACTTGTTAAAGCATAAACATGAAGTGTTTGAAACTTTCAAAGTGTTTCAAAAGGAAGTAGAAAATCAACTCGGTAAGACCATAAAATCGCTACGTTCTGATCGTGGGGGCGATAAAATTTTGAAATTTAAACCCTATGGATGCAAAATTGATTTTCCTAAGTGCTAAATAATAAAAGAAAATTTTCTAAAAAAATTAAATTTTTTTTTTTTGATTTTTATTAAATTTTTAATGAATTAAAAATGGTTTTGAAAAGAAAAATTGTTTAAAAATACTAAACTTTAATGGAAAAATTTGAAAAAATGCAGAAAAATAGCTTAAGTTACGGGCTATCTAAGAAAAATAAAAGTTTGAAATATGGCTTATTAAATAAGCCAGAAATAAGCAGTAAAGAGTAATGACTAAAAAGGAAAAAATTGTGATAATAAATTTAAGTGTATGTATGACCAAGATTATGACCAGATGGTCCTACTAGTACCGATGGTGAGTGTGTGTGATGTTAAATATGCTTGTTGTTTAAAAGGGTAAGTCTAGGGGATCGAAATCCTTGGCCGCTCACCTTTTTTTTGCAATAAAAAACTATTTTTTTACAAACTTATAAAAACACTAAAAAAATAAGACACTTTTATAAAAAAAAATGACTTTTTTAATGCTATAAAATAAGTTTTGGTTTAAGCACTTAGAAAAGCTGACGAGAAATGACTAAATAATACTATAAGGACTAATAAGCCAAACTGTTAAGCACTTTTATGGAAAATAAGCACAAGGAAAGGCAAAACAAGCAATCACAAACCTATACTAACACCTACTATGAAAGCCTAAAAGGAAATAAGCAAAGAAGATAAGACAGAAAAGGTAAAAATAAGCAATAAGCAAATAAGGCACACACAAATCAACAGCCAAAGGTCCGTCATTTAAGGCTGTTATTTTTAAGCTCTTAGAGGAACGCTTATTACAAGTAGCGCTTATATGGGCTTAAAGATCAGCTTATGGGCTTTCTAAAAAAGCAAAAGGAAAACAATTTGAAACAGAAATAAGCAGTTAAAAAAAAGGCTTGGAAAAGGCTGTTCACAATCAGCATATGTTTTTCTTAAGGAAAAGGGACAAAGTGCAGGACCAAAATAAGCTACAAAATAAGGTCCGTCTTCAGTCTATCCTCCCACCCTGAAGCTTAGACTACCCCTTCATCCTCCCCCCTCCCGCTCTATTTGCCGTTAAAAAAACGGCTTCACTCTCCTAACAGGTGCTGATTGTGGTCTTTTCTTGACATGCCCGAACCATCTCAATCGTCTTTCTCTCATCTTGTTGACGATATTCACTACTTGGAGATTTGTTCAGAAAACTCCATTTGGTATCATGTCTAAAATAGTCTTACCACAAGTCCGCCTTAACATCCTTATTTCTGTGACCTCCATCCTCAATTTTTTGGCGACCTTCAGCATCCTATTTGCCTTAAACCTTCGTTAATGGGACCTACACTACTCTGAATCCGTTACAACTTACCGATTGAAATCAGCCACCGACTAATAAATTTTCCCTTATCACTTTACAGGGACTTTCTTGTCATAAGAGATCCATGTGGCTTGCACTCCCACCTTCCAAAACCAACCCTACTTGTATAAAACGTGTGTAACATCATCTCGTATCCTCCCGATTTGTTGTATCACAATCCAAGGGTATCTAAGGAATATCCTTCGGCTATAAGATATAATGTTCGCCAATGCGATTTCCCTGCTTCCCCACCTCTCCGGTCGTTTTCCAGTTCCTACTGAAGTTACATCGTGAGGTAGTTCAGTGTTCTCATCCTTCTGACTAGTAAACATTGTCAATTTTTTCTAAAAAGCCTTTCCTCCACGCTTCCAATCTTTCATTCGCCCCTCTAGGTTCTAAAATTTAGCATAATATCCATCCGCGGATATCAAGCACATAGGGATGCTCTCATTGACTACCCCTTCGTCAGGCTTGCTCCTGTTTGGTGGGGGGGGGGGGGGGGGGGGGGGGGGGGGGGGGGGGGAGGGGGCTGACACTTTGTCTCACTCATATAAACCTTCTCTCAATAACTCACTTGTATCGTTTCAAGATGTGGCTAAAGTATTTTAATAATTCCCTGTAGTATTGTACAGGTTTGAGCGTCGCCCCCTTTGTTTTTTGTAGATTGGAGTGACCTCTGCTGATTTCCACTCCTTAGATGGCAAATTTAGCTCTCAAGAAAGTCTATATTGAAGAGGATTATCAGCCACTCGCATCCCACCCCAAGCGTTCCCCAAGGCACCTTCCATGCTTCAATAGGGATCTCATCAGGTCCCACCGCCTTGTTTCTACCCATCTTCCGTAGCGCCTCCTTAACTTCTGTATGTCTGATCCTCGAGATATAGCAATTATTTTGTGGGATTGCGCCTATACTATCCACTTCTTTGGTTCGGTCACTCCTTTGTCCATTGAAAAGAACGGATAAATACTCCTTCCATCTTCTCCTAAAAGCGTCTTCATTGACAATGCTTCTTCCATCTTCGTCTTTGATAAATCATCAAGATACCCTAAAACTACCTTTTTCCCAACTGACCTCTGGCTTTATCTTACCTTGTAGATATTCTTTTCCCTTCTTTGGTAGTCCAATCTCCTTATACAAGAGTCCTTCATATCCGCTTTATCATTTCGCTCTGGCTATACCGCCTTCTTGGCTTCTCTTTTTTGCTTCCACTTATACCTCTCCTTGACTGCACTTCTGTTTTGCTATCGTCTGTTCCCCGCAATGATAGAACTCTCTGAATCGTATTTGTTTCAACCTTAACATTGGGTCTGAACCTCCACCCTACTCACCATCACTCCCAACTCCCTGCGCCTATAAGTGTTCTCAAAAGTCCCATGCAATAAAACCACACCAAGGGATTACTGGCCGCCTCTCTTATCATGTATGCCCAGTCTGTTACAACATCTCGCTCTTCTGCCTAACTGCGACAACTAATCTATTTTCATCCTTTGAGGGTAACTGCCACTATTATTCTACTCTGAAATCCTCTGCCGCTTCACCACCGTATAGTTTTTCCAATAAGATTCTAGGTTTAACCGAGCCTCGGGTTCACTGCGAGCGCTGTCGTCCGTCTTTATATAAGGATAGTCCAACACCAAACATTTTTGTGTTGGGAGAAGCAAACCTCACCCGGAAATACCTTGCAATCTTTACATAGCCTAAGGTCTCCTTTGCGCACCAACGTGTAGTAAATCTGGGTGTCGTAGTCCCCACTATGAAACATGATGAGATAAGCATCCCACTTCTTAAAGAACGAGTTTACGATCACCAAGTCGTGGGCCGCAGCGAACTTGAGGATCGATCGGCCCTCTTCGTTCCTAACTCCATACCCGAAGCCTCCGTGCACGCTCGAGAAACCATCCGCATTTGTTCCAATATGGCCATTTAGGTCTCCTGCTACGATAAACTGCTGGGTCGTTAAACACTCTCTAACAAGGTCATCAAGAGAGTCCCAGAAGCTCTTCTTTTCCGCTTCACCAAGACCCACTTGTGGTGCGTAGGCGCTAATAACATTAATCGTCTCCTCTTTAATCACTAGTCTAACCAGCATAATCCTATCGCTAATCTTAATCACCTGAACGTCCTTGTCCCTTAATATTCCGGATGCTAAGAGCGACACCTACTCCCTTTTGAGCATTCCGCTGAAACCCAGTAACCAAAGTTGTACTGGTTTCCTTCTCTATTATATAATAGTTAACTATTTGCGTGAGCCCCAAATCCATTTAAGTCCCTCTTAGGAAAACATGCAATGTCAACTTTCTCTTCCATTTTAGTGAGATCTACTAACTCGGAAATTTAACCCAGCAAGGTTCCTTCCTAACATTCCAACTACCTCACCTGCCCTAGTCGTGGTGTTTGTGGGCCCACCCTAATCCTACGGGAGCTAGCTACTCCCCAACCGTCTATGAGTCCTTACTATACCCAATACCCGGAATAAACCCCGACCGACCCCCCAAAACCCCCCACCCACGGCCCTACAACAAGGACAAAGAACCTCAAGTAACCAACCACTTAGGGGAAGAATCTAAGCCAGCAGCCTAGCTCCAAGAAAAGGCTTCTAGAGGGAAAATACAAAAAGCAAAAAGCCTAAAGCTAAAGGCTAAAAATAAAACCACATAAAACAAAGCGAAACAGCAAGGCTAAAGGAATAAAGGAAATTAGAAAATAAAAGATAATAGAAAAGGAAAGAGCTCAGCTACTAGCCGGAAAAAAACATATTTCCCTATGGTGTGGTGGTGGTCTGAGCGGCGGCATTGACAGAGGTAGGGGGGCGGCTAGCGATGTCGTTGGTTGTGGTAGCGAGGCTACTTGGATCATGGTCGGACAAGTGAGGGGAACCTCCACTCACCGGAGGTGGTGGTCCAAACGGCCTAATAGTCGCCGGAAAAATAAAACAATGTATAAAAGGTGGTGAATCCAGGGGTGGCATGTGGGGGTTTTGGATCGTAAATTTGGTAGTGAAGCCGGCTTGCGGTGTTATTTTGGATCATAATAAAGTGGATGAATTGTTGATTTTTTAGAAGAAGGAGAATGGTTTGAAGAGAGAAGCGAGAGAGAAGAGAAAGCTATTGCATAGCATGCAACTCATTAACTGTCTTCCCAGGCTTGTGCATATTAACAATTCTGCACAAAAACCCGTCAAAATTCCTTGCGTAGAAAACCGATCAAAAAAATCAGACTTACTGCTTAGGCCAGTGTCCACGACGGGGTGCCCCAAACGCTCTAGATTGTCTATATAGCTCTTAATTTTCAAAACATAAGAGCTAACAAACTGCCCTTCTTCCTGCTTGCAAGAATGAAATTCTCCTCCTAGCGTAGTCTAAAGAAGCTCCTGATCTGCTTGTTGAGCAAACAAAGTTTTTAACTCCTTAGCACGTCATTAAGCATGGAGGTTTTTCCAGAATGCTTTGGATCTCTAGCTCCAGGTCATGAGCATTTGAGTTCAGCAATCTCTTTGATCCATTTCATCCATGCATTATGAAGCTGCAATGAATTCAGGAGCAACTTGCTATTGCAGTCCTATTTGTGGAGCTATAGAGCAAGAGGAAGTGGCTGCTCTATGAAATGTCAACTATCCTCAATTGATGTACAATCCAAAGCTGTCGATACCTAATCAATAAAGTTAGGTCCCTCAGTTTGTTTCTATTTTGAAGAACCTTGAAACCGAAATTGTTAAGCTGACGCGGTTTGTCATCTACAATTAAAAAAAGTTCAAATATTAGTATTGACAAATAATTAATTTCTTAAAAAAGAATTAACTAACCCAATTAAATATTTAATAATGTACTAAGATCCAACTTGACCTCTCCCCCCACTTATTTACTAGAGGTCTGACTCAAATGTTGTAAACAAGTGGGCAAGAGGTAAGAGGGCGAGCGTTAATTGCATGAATTGCAAAAGAACTATTAATTTATGAGACTAATGACATTAGTAACTCTTATAGTAATGTTAAAAACTTATTTGGTCTCATCTTATGCCTCGTGTCCGAGGTCTGACCAGGTAACTCGATTTAAGTCTAATTTTTAACTACTTCTATCTTGGCAGGGTCAAAGTCCTTGATTATCATTTAAGTGTCCAAGAAATTGCACGAATTAATAATCCCGAAATCACACTGGAGAACTTGGCATACAACTTCTCTTTCTTGAGTAATTCTAGAATTATTCTCAGATGATTTGCGTGCTCTTCGTTGTTACAAGAGTAGATGAGAATATCATCGATGAACACTATCACAAATTTATCCAAGTATGGTTTACACACACGATTCATGAGATCCATGAATACAGCATGCGCGTTAGTTAAACCAAATGGCATTACTTGAAATTCATAGTGTCCGTATCTTGTTTTGAAAGCAGTCTTGGGAATATCTTCATCCCTGACTCTCAATTGATGATGGTCTAATCTTAAATTATCTTCGAGTAGACACTCGAACCTTAAAGTTGGTCAAATAAGTCATCAATCCTGGGTAATGGGTAACGATTCTTTACGGCAAGTTTATTCAACTCTCGGTAATCGATACACATTCTGAAAGATCCGTCTTTCTTTTTAACAAATAAGACAGGAGCTCCCCAGGGTGAAGTACTCGATCGGATAAAACATCGGTCTGCTAACTCTTGAAGTTGGTTAGATAGTTCCTGCATTTCTGAAGGAGCTAATCTATAGGGTGCTCGGGCTACAAGTGTTGTTCCTGGAATTAAATCAATTTGGAATTCTACTTGGCGAACAGAGAAGGCATGTTAAATCTTCAGGAAAAACTTCTGAGAATTCTCTGACTACTGGGATATCTTCTAGTCTTTTCTCGTCTGACTTCTTTTCCATTACTTGGATTACAAAAACTTGACAACCTCGGGATATATATCTTTTGGTTTTTATACAGGATATGAGATTTAGTCGGGTTTTACTTTGGTCACCTCGGATGATCAAAGTTTCACCGTTGATTGGGATGTGGAAAACGACAATTCATCGACACTGAAATATCTAGCATTATACAGGATAACCAATTTATACCAATGACGACGTCGAAACTACCGAGTTTGATCGGCATAAGATCAATTTGAAAGGTTGGTTTAACAAAGTCAGAGTTGCACCCTGAATAACGGTGTTTGTGCTTACTAGGTTTTCGTCCAATCCATTTCGAGATTTTAAAAGGGTACTTTGTAATGTAATATTTAGCATAGAGGTAAGAGATATGAATACGAAACTTTTATCAGCTCCAGAATCAAAGAATACTCTAGCTAGATGTTGGTTTAGAAGGAACATACCCGTGACTATGTTTGGGTCTTGGTGAGCATTCCTATCCCTCAACATGTAGGCTCTTCCCTGGGTATTGTTGTTAGTGGTCTTTCGGCACTGATTTGCATAATGCCCTTTCTCTCCATAGGCATGACAAGTAACTGTCACTTGGTAGCTTAGTACGTTCATGGCTGTCCTATGTTTGTAGTTCTTGTCAGATGCCCACCTTGTTACAAGTAATTACACTTAACAGTGCAAGGTACCTGTTTGATTGCAAGAGTGCATTTCTTACACAAGGGACAGTTTCCAATATACCCATTGTTTTCAGTTGGAGTGACAGCATAAGACTTGTAGGTTTCCTGTCTTCTGTTCTGTTGTGGTTGGTGATTATTGTAGCGGTTGGTGGTGTTGGTGTTACGGTTGTTGTTGTTGTTGTTGAAAGTTCTTCTGCCGTCAAACTTTCATTTGTGATTACTTGATACTTGCACCAAAGTGTGCTTTGTTACCTGATCCATTAGTCTCTGGGCTATGTTAATGGCTTCCTCTAGAGTTTGAGGTTTAGAGGCGGTAAAACATCCCCCCCCCCCCCCCCCCCCCCCCCCCCCCCCCCCCTTCAATACTTCAAGGCAATCTCTCGATGAAAACTTCCAACATTTTCTCAGAATCTGGGACCATAGTGGGACACAAGGTTGCCAATTCCTAGAATCTTCTCACATATGTCTTAAGATCATTCCCCTTCACAGTCATATGGTAAAATTCGTCTTCCATCTTCTGGACCTTAGTTCGGGGATAGTATTTCTTTATCAAAATAGGTTGGGCAAAAGAATTCCACCAGGATAGAGCTTCTTTAGTTAAAGTACCAGTAGCAAACTTCACCTTGCAGTCTTCGGTACAGTTGCTACAGGAAAACACTAATTCAGTTCGCTCAAACCAGTGGATAAGTCCAACAGCTCCTTCTGAACCTTTGAAATTGATAGGTTGGCAGCTCATGAACTCTTTGTAGCTACACTTTCTTGCTACATGAGCTTCTCTTTCTCCGGTGTTCCTATTGGTATTGTCAGCATTTGCCATTGTTGCAGCTTGTGCTTCTAGAGCTGCGGTAACACTGTCAGCAACTAGTTTCCTGATGGCAGCTTGAGTCATGACTGTTGCTTCAGATGTTGATGTCCTTTTGGGAGGCATTCTATCAACATAAGACAACACGTAATAAGAATGATATCACAAGTCTTAAAATGCTTAAAATGCAATGCTTATTTTTGAACTTTAAGAATTTTTAACAATAGTGATATTGAAATCATAGATACTTATTTGATATGGATTATAACAAGCATCTAACTTATTAGTTTATTTTCTAGGGGTCACGGTAAGATTCATAATGATGAAGACGAAGATGATGATGCATATTATTAAAATTTCTCGTGTATCGTTATCTCCAGGGTTAGATATAGGATGAATAATATAAATCGGTAATATGAAAAAACAAGGTATAACCGGATCACCAATGTATTATATCATGAACAACTTGCCTATGTATTGTACATAATCAAAATTTGATAAGTGTTGTTATTTATACCACACATCCCGT
>BQNB010066255.1:0-34632 GCA_026074375.1 Tanacetum coccineum
GATGGTTGATACATGTTCCTAAGGTCTGTAATAAGAAGTGTCATTAGGATTTAGCAATTGGTTTGGGTTAAAAATGGTTTAAAAATGGTTTAAAAATGATGAAATGAGGTCACGAGTTCCATTTCGTATGATTTAGGGTTTCCTTGACTTTCTTTGCTTATAATTCATGTACATTGGACCAAGATTGATAGATTATTGATCCTAGGTATGTATTGAGGTTTATCAATGATAATTGAGTGATGGTTTAGGTTATGATGGGTTGAAATGGAAAGAAATAGTCGTGGGTTGGAATTAGGGCTCGTATAAGACTTTTAGGGTTTTCTAGCTTTGTAATTCTTGTACATTGTCAAAGTAATGATGGATAATGGTTTGTAAACTCATTTTATGAGTTTACAATGACTCTTGGTTGCTTACTTGAGAATGAAATGGTTAGAAAATGAGTAAACGGGTCAAAATCACAATTAGGGCATAATTAGGGTTTTCTGGATTTATTTCTTGTATAATTGAAGTTGAATGATGAAATGATTATGGAATATGATTGATAATGTTGTAAATTAAGTTATTACAACTTATTTAAGTATTGGTTTAGGTTTACAATGGATAAAAATGAAGAAACGAGTCATGGTTCAGAAACTAGCTCGTTTTTAGGGTTTAGGGTTTTGAATTAGGGTTTTGAGTGCAAAAAGATGTATGAAAGCTTATGAATAGAATATTTAGGGTTTATACATTGTAGAATGAGTGTAGTAGCTTGTACACAAGTGATGGTGAAGAAATTAGAATGAAAACGGAGGTAAAACGGCTATTTTGGAGATCATGCTTAATGACTTGTACATTGAGCTTTTAGAGACTTGTACTTTGACTTGAAGAGATTTTATATTTCAAATGAGATGTTATATTTCTTGTACATATGCTTTAGTATCTTGTGCATTCACTTTAGATGTTAATCCTTCATGGAATTAGGGTTTAGAGATATCCGATAACGGTTTAAAGCCCGTTTTGATATAACGTTGCGAATGGTACATTATAGGAATAATGTACTTTGTAAAAATGATATTATGATATTGACTTGATATATTATGATGATTGCTTGACATATATGAAGATAGGATTGCCATAGATAGGTTGCCTGAGCCCGTTAACTTTAGTTATGCAAGAAATGTTGCACATTGAGATATTGGCAAAGTAAGTAATGTAATGTAATAAAGCGAAAAATTTCCCTGAAAAAGGTGAGTTCATATATAACTGATAGATTGTACATCATCTAACTTAATAGATGGATATTTACATTTATGAAAATTGTGGGTTGTTATAGTCCCCCATCCTTACAGAAATCTCGTCCCGAGATTTGATTTGATGTTGAAGTGATGATTGAAAACAGATGAGGATATTTGGCACGAATTTCGTCTTTTCTACAAACGATTTCGTTTTTACTTTTGAATCTGCCTAATTGCAAGATCCCCTAATACAATACTAAATATTATCTACTTAGTGTTTTTCAGATTTGTTCTTTATCTTCTAATATCTTCCTAGAGATCTTTATAAACATAAGGATAACCACTAGATTGATGTACAGGCTTGTTTATCATAAACACTATTTGATACTTATCACTAATAACTGTTACAAGATAATGATAAAACAACAGTTTAAACTTTATAGTCCGAAATCCACGGCCAGTACTTCGATCTTTGACTGACAGTACCTTGACTTTTCACTTAGCAGTACTTGATCTTTTCATTTAGATGTACTTTGACTGTTTCGTGGCAGAACTTTGACCTTTGACTTGTATTTCCCAAAACAATTCTCCCCTAATTGAAATTCTACTTGCTTGACTTCAAGTTTCTTGATAGTGGGTCTTCTTTATTGAGCATCAGTCTGTCTTGTCATTTTAAGCAGTATCTTGTACCAATCTGTTTGAGTATCTTGAACTGGAACCTCTTATCTTGAAACATACAACATTTCTTCAAAAATCTATTGTCTTTGAATCAAACTAGAATTGTCTTTTTATCAGCAACATGTCTTTTCAGCAACATGAAATGGATTTGATGAGCCTTTACCATGTAGCCATTCACTCTTTGGTAGTCGTTATTTAGGTACTAGAAAGGTAATTAATCCATGATGAATGAAAATCACTTCAACACTCAGACACATGATCATAGTGTGTTAGTACTATATGACTTTTGGTAGTCATTACAACCATAAAACGGATTTGATTAGTCTTTACCTGTAGGCCGTTTGCTCGGGGACTAGGTAACTCTCAGTAAATAAAAACATTGGTGAGTTGTGGACCATATAGTTTTGAGCAAACTATTTAAGCTATCAACGATTTGAGTTATCTTTACCAAAAAGCCGTTTGCTTTGGAGTATCCAATAATTCGTGTAATACCATGGTGTAGTTGATCACCTTACAATTTTTGGTAAATTGTCAAACATCAAACAGATTGAGAGGTCTTAACAAAACTGTTTGATGTGGACTAGTCAATTCTTATGTTTGTAAAGACATGGTGAATTGAATACCTTTTTGTGTGTGGAGGTTAACCAACACTCAATCCCTTAAAAAGTTGGTATTCAAATATCTTTGCCTTAAAATCTTTTTTGCACACTCAAATACTTCACAATATTTCAAAACAACGTTTTAACAAGCAGTATCATTCACCAAGGTACTGTTTGTTTTTACACTAGCAGTACTTTAAACAAAGTACTGCTTTGTTCACAGTTAAGTTGTTTATCAAAGTAAGATATATATAAGAAAATTTTGATAAAACATACCAGTAGTTTAAGAATTGTCACCATTTGCGTTGTCCACAAATGAACAGATGTATAAAAGTAATGGCTGTCTCACTTTCGTCTTCAAACTTCCATTCCATGTTCAGCCATCCTTATCATCAAACTTTTGATAGAGGATATCTTCTCTCAGCCAGCGTATGAATCATAGTGCCATCTTCTATCTCTAGTGAATGCACTCCTGGAAGATTCATGAAATCTCATCTTTATGATTTCCCATTCTTATTGATCCTCAGAAGTCATCATCAAACCTTTATTCAGCCGTCTCCCAAATAATGTTTACGATCACCTGATGCATCAACATCTCAGCCGGTTGGAGGAATATGCTCATAATAGCATCAACATTCAATATGGTGATATAAATCTTGTCTATTAAGACATGCGTATCTACCATAAGTATCAAAAGACCCTAAATGATTATTCTCTCTGTGAATTATAAGATACTCTCCATCAGGTGAATCAATAACTTGGAGGCTCTGTAATCATGGGAGATTCCTTTAGTGAGCTCTTTATCGTGTTACACTCTTTTCAAAGTCTACAACCCTAAGGTAATTTCTGAGCTCATCAATTGTTTCTGTTCTTAACTTAGGCTTCTTTGATGGCTGTTCTTCAGATATTGTAGCTTTCCTTTTCCTTAAGAGTCTTTTTGCATCTCTTTCCTTCAACATCTCCCTTTCTTTCTCCGAATCCATTGGAATAAAGTCTTTGAAGGAGTCTTTAATAGATGCTTGAACCTTGTCATACAATTCCTTCATCTGTGGATACTTAAGTTTTTGCAAATTTTTGTATCCTTGACCTTTTAAGAAACTCATCATTTGATTTCTTTCTTGAGCAAGAGAAGTAGGTTTCCTCAAAGTAGTCTTTGGCTTTGTTTTCTTCAATTCTTCAAACCTCTTTCTTTCTTCTTCTGCATCCCACTCAGCTTGAATTTTTCTAGCAACCTCCTCATCATTTGTAGTTTCCAAGGCTCTGATTTGTTGAAGAGTTAATTTCTTCTTTTTAGGTTCTTCAACCAGTATCCCTTTGCCTTTGTCTTTAGGATCAGTACCTTGAGTTGGCTGTTGAGGTTGAGTTTGTATGGGACCAGGAATGCTCAAACCTCTTGGTCTAGAAATCGAGACAAGAACTTCAGCAGCATTATGTTGTTCTTCAGAGTCCATAACTTGAATTGGACGGAGTGGGCTTGAAGGTCCTGCTTCCTCCTCAAAATTTAGGATCCTTGGAGTAATAGTACCCTGTCTAGCAGTACTTTGAGTTGTCTCCAAATCCAGTTCTTCTGTGTCTCCACTCTTTACATTAGAAGCTTCTTTCTCCTCAATATTAACTTCTTCAGTCTCATCACTTTTTCTTTCCAAATCAGGAGTAACAGCAGCATCTTGATCAGCAGTATCATCAAAGAAAGGATGTGCTAAATCTTCTTCTTGAACCTTGTGCTCTTCAGACAAAATTCCTTCATCCTTATTCCTCCCCAATTTAACTGAAGACACTTGCTTCTTATGCTTCTTTCTTCGTCTCTTTTGCTTCTTAAGGTTTTGATTCTCTACCCAAAGAGCATGATATTTGACCACTGGCTGGACAAATTTGGACAATTTCTTGAGCTTGGCTTTGAGCTTGAGTATTTGTTTAGCTTGAGAAAGAGTTTGCTTCTTGAGTCTCCTAACTTCTCTGTTCAAAGCATATATATCTAAAAGTCCCTCATCTCCTCCAGATGTTTGAAACACATCTGTGGGAGTATAATCATTGGGAGATTTAGGAATAGAAGCAGCATCATGAGGGTCAGCCGTACCTTGGAAGTCAGCGTCCTTGTGTTCGCAGTCCCTTGAGGTTATAACAGATCATGGAAGTGGAAGTACGTTGTATGAAGCAGTACGTGGATGAATGAGCAGCACTTCGAGCATGAGCAGCACTTTGTGTTGGAGTGCTTGAGCAATCCCTTGCTGAAATTCGAAGCCTAGATTGAGGAACTTGTACCTCTGTTCGTCCTCCGCTGGCCAATGCTGTGTCTAACTTGCTAACATAGATGGAGTCAAGGGTGTAATCCTAAGGTGAATTTAGTACTTGCTTCTATAAATGTAAACCACCTTGGAGGATAGAGAACGGATGTATATAGTCCATGAGGTTCTGTCTACTCCCTCTAACTGTTTGTTTCAATATCAATTGGACGGAACCTAGCGGATATAATAAGAAAAGGTGTACCATTTGAAATATGTCCTAGCATCCCAGTTAGAATCATCAAAGAGAAATTAAACTTTTGGTTTGTGGCTAGACCTACAAGAGCAGAGGCAATGTTTGTTCCAAATTGTTCCCATGAAGTGCTCTTAGGACTAAGGCAGTGAAGTAATACATAACCAAGTCACTTCACTGTGGCTAAATAACGTTAGAGAAGTGAGGTTGTGCTAGTTACTCGGAGCCAATATCTCTGAGCAAATCCCAAATAACTTGCTTAGGAAAGCAATCAACTCCATTTTCATCATCAAAGAGTAGGTCAGCTCGAATGGTTGCTTCAGAAATCAAAATCTTCTTGCCAGCTACCTTGGCGCGTATGTGAGGTACGTCATTGATCACTTTGAGAGAAGCGGTAGCCCAAAATTGTTGAAGCCATGGACCAATAAGATCAGGATCAACCAACAAAGAGTAATTAATGGAGCAGCCAGTAGAAAATTCGTGATTTGATAAAAATCAGCATTCTGTGCCGTCTTTTCCACACACGCAATCATGTTGTGCTTGTTACAAGTGCGAATATTTGCCATTTGAAGGGAAATTAATGTGCGTCGGAGGTTGTAATTTGAAAAAGTTATGAAAGAAAAGAGATAAAGTGAGAGAAAAATGCAATTCAGTTGAGTATTTATAGGTTGTGTTGGATAACTAAGAAGTTACCGTTGTAAATACGTTTTTAGCGCAAAAACGTACGTTTGACCGTTGACCGAACGTTAGATCTGTACTTTGATTGTTATGCAGTACTTTCTAAGGCATACAGTACTTTGAGTTGGATTAGCAGTACTTCAACACAAAAGATGTCCAACTCAAATATGTGCAACGACAACCCTTTAACTTTGCAAATTATCTCTTCAAATCATCAAACTTCTGAAAAATCATTCATATCTCCCCTCAAAATGTTGCTAAAGTGCTTCCAATAAATCCAACTCTAACCAAAAACAGTACTTTACTTCGATCAACAGTACTGTATATGTGTTCCTCCCTCAAGTAGCTATGGGTCTTCATCCCAATGTTACCACCAAAAAGGTAAATCTTGCAAGTCATGCCTTTGGTGGAGTAAAATTTGATTCATTGTCATCAGTATGAACCTTGACTACATTAATGAGCCTTTGCTCATAACAATCTCGAATGAAGTGATGTCGAATCTGAATATGCTTGGTCTTTGAGTGAAAAACAGGATTCTTCACAATGCAAATGGTGCTCTCATTGTCTATATGGATCTCAGTGTTCATGAAATTAAATCCATAATCAAGTAGTTGATTTTTCTGCATCATAGAACCGAGCACTACTACTTGCAGTGCCTACATAGTCTGCTTCTGTAGAGGAGATAGCCACAATTGTTTGTTTCTTGCATTGCAGAAACTAGTTTCTGCCAAGGATATTGACATCATCCCTGAATTGGATCTTCTATCATGGTGTCCCCAGCATAGTCATATCCGAAAAGCTTCCAAAATGTAAAGGAGAGTCTTTAGGATTCCATAAAACCAAATTAGTTGAGGTTTAAGATACCTAGAGATCCTTTTGTCAGCATGTAGATGAGAACTTTGGAGTGACTTGAAATCTTGCACACTGACAAAACAGCATACTTTTGTCTGGTCTTGAAGCAGTTAAGTACATGAGACAGAACCAAAGTCATAGACCGTAAGATGTACATCAACATCTTCACTTTCTTCATCTTTCCTTGTGATTTATGTGCTTCAATGGTGTAGATGCTGGCTTAATGGTTCTAAAGTCAACTTGTTGAGAATGTCTTTCACATATTTGTCTTGATTAGAAAACACCACCATTAGACTTGCTGGAATTGAAGCCCCAAAAAGAAAGTGAGTTCACCCATGGAAATCATCTTGAATTCTTTTGCATAAGCTCTTCACAATCCTTCACCATTGATGAATTTGTAGATACCAAGATGATACTCATCAACATATACCTGTACTATCATGATATCTCTTCATCCTGCTCTAATAACAGAGTTTTATCATTAGCCCATCTCCTATATCCTTGCTTCAAATCAAAAGTGTAGTCTTTCATTCATGCTCTTGGAGCTTGATGCAGGCCATAAAGTGCCTTGTCAACTCTGTAGACCTTGGTTGGATTGAGCAGGATCTTCAAAACCTGGAGGAGGTTTGACATATACCGCTTCTGTGATGTTGCAATACACAAATGCACTTTTGACATCATCTGATATAGACTGTAAAGCCATGAAAGAGCAAATGCCGATAAGAGTCTGTTTGCTTTAATTCTGGCAACTGAGTGACAATATACTTCATCATAATCCACACCTTCTTCTTAGTCTGTACCCTTGTGCAACTGAGGCGTGCTTTGTTTTATAATAGTACACGTTCATCTCTCTTGTTTCTAATATAAACCCATTTAGTTTCCTATCACCCTTTGCCTTCTGGTAAGTCACATAACACCATACCTCTTGTAGCTTGAATTGTACGAAGTTCTTCTTGCATGGCTTCAACCATACTTTCATCTGCTAAGGCATGAGAGACTTTCTTGGGTCCTCTTGAGAGATAAGAAACAAGCATAACAGGCATGTTTGCTGATATTTTGTGGTTAGTTAGATTTTGCTTGTATATGGAAAGACAGCAATGGTCGAAGTTGATTGGAAGTACTGTCTGGTAGCTTTCGTCTTGTTTGAACCCCAGGTGACTTTTGCCAAATAATTTGACTTTGAGGATGAATCTTATGAATTCTAGTGTGGGGAGTAGAGGGATCAATCAATGTAGGAATCCAAGTTGTAGTAGTCAGCTACTCGCCTTCCTAGCATAACCGAGTTTGTAGAGAAACCAACCATTGTGGAGTATCATCATCAGAATCTGTAGGTGTATTGCCAGTACTTTGAGGAGGTGTGTTAGCAGTCTTGATTGAAAGTACTGTCAAACACATGTTCTTTTCCCTTTGCAAATTGATTTTCTCCTCTTTCCTCTTCAAGAGCAAACTCTTGATCATCATTAGATCTTTGGCAAGAGATATATTGATGCATCAAATTACAAGCTCATCATGTAAAGCTTATCGTCAGGGACAATTTACTTCTTTGGCAGCAGTACGTTCTCTGGAGCATAGGTTGGGTTTGAGTGGTATGAACAATGAATTCGTTGGTGCATCTAAAATCATCAGCATAATCAACTAGTTATCCTTGTTCTTTGTAATCAGCATAGTTTTTCTTCTCCTGACAGGAAGTAATTCATGGATGGAGTTAAAAGGTCAAGATCAAAAATCCAATTAGGACCTTTCCCTTTTGATTCTCTGGATTCTCAAGAAAGTATTAATGAGACAATCTTGAACCTTTCTTGTGATCCTGTTATGACTTAAACTCTTTACTGTTAGTAGTGTAACCCAACTGATATCCTTCTTCTGATTGATCACTTACCCAATGAATCCAGAGTAATAAAGTATAGTCAGAAGAGCATCCAAAAAGGTCTCATGAAACTGATGTTAGGAGAGTTCTTCCCATCAAGGGGGGGGGAAGTTTTCATAGGAGTCTTTAGTTGAGGTTTAGGTCACCAACACTCTATTAAAGCACATGACAAGCAGTATTGACAGCTTCTGGCCCAAAAAATTGAATAGGTAGAAGGGAGTCTGTAACATTGTTATAGCAGCTTCAATAAGAGTCCTATTCTTTCTTTTCTGCAAACACCATTTGCTGTGGAGTCCTTGGCAATGCTATGATTCTCTCTTGATTCCTTTCTTGGCATCAAAACTCATTCATAAGTTGATTCTTGACTCTGTTCCATATCACACTGATGGTCTTCACTTTATGTCTTAGTCTGTTTTCCAAACCCACAATCAAATCATGAAGCATATCATATGTTTCATCCTTGTAGGCCAAGAAAAACACCCAACTGAATTTGCTGCAGTCATCAGTGACCACCAAGCAGTACTTTTTCTTGTTTATACTCTCTACTGAAACAGGTCCAAACAAATCCATATGTAGCAATTCAAGAGGTTCTCTAACAGTTCTTTCCTCAATCTTCTTGCAAGATGCCCTGTGCTGTTTACCCTTTCTCTGCCTCACACAAGAAGTGATCAAGCTTGGAATGTTCCTTTTGAAGGTAAACCCCTACCAGATATGCCTTTAACCAATTGTATATTTTTGAAGTTGACATGCCCCAGTCTTCTGTGCCATAGGACAGCTTCATCCTCTGTTGCCTTTGCAACCAAACAAGTGATTCCACCAGAGGGAATAATATTCTTTAGATCCAAGCTGTAGACATCATTCTTTCTGGGAGCTCTAAGAATCACCAAATCTTCATCAACAAACTTGAATTTTGGAGATAGGATATAGGACTTTCCTTTATATGTGAAGAGAACACTTGTGCTTCTTATACAGATTGAGATAACAGATAAGAGATTAATAACTTGAGCTCTTCCACATAGCTAACTTTCTCAAAGTCTAAGCATGATGTCTTAATGGTTCCTTTTCCTGAGATTCTTCCACCTTTAGAGTCGTTTCCAAAGGCCACATAACCACCTTTGAACTCTTTAAAATCAGACAACTTGTCCTTGTCTCCTGTCATACTTCCAGAGCATCCACTGTCAATGATAGCATAGTCCTTGAGATCCTCCTCTGGATTGCCCTGTACAAAAAATTTCAAAGAATTAGACTCTTTTAGGGACCCAAGTCATAACTGACTTGGATACCCCTAATGGAGTTACATACTCAAATTGCTTGAGTGTGTAAGATCCATTACCCCTATTCACAGAATCTAGATAGTTCCCTTTTGGTTTCCATGTTTGTTTTGGACTTATCATTGCACTCTTTTTGACAGTTTGTGGAAGTACTGCTTGGGATCCAACAGTACTTCCTTTCTTCCACCCCCCCCACCCCCCCCATTTCTTTACCCAGATCAATTTAACAACTTTCTTGGGTCTTTGTGGTCTATGAGGAGTCCTTGTTGTAGAAGACCTCGATGATGGTGAGTAACTTGAGATTCTAGGTCTTCTATTATCCATCCTTGGATAGTAACTTCCATCAGTACTTCGTGAAAGTACTGCCTGTGGTACTCTAGATCTAGCAGTACCTTGATATGTCACATTAGCAGTACTTTTTGAAGGTACTGTTTGTGTCATTTTTGGTCTAGCAGTACTTATCAACCCATCCCTTGTAAGTACTGCTGATGGAATAAAGGATCTCCTTTGCTGAGGGTACCTAGAGTTTCTTGTGAAATTACTATGGTTCACCCTATTGATGTTATTCCACACTGGTCTTGTGTCCCTTGAACCCTGTGTTCCCTTAGGTTTATGAGTTTGGGTTTGGTTGAAGGTTCTTTCATGAAAATTACAATCCTTGATTAGGTGATTAGGACTGTAACAGACAAAACATAATTTACCCCCTTTGTGCCCAACTCCCATTTTCCTAGATCCTTGACCAACACTGTTTTGACTGTTTGGTGACTTGTTTTCAAAGGATGTTTCACTATACTTGTTTTCAAAAGATGTTTCACTATTTTCTGAGTTAAAAACAGTTTTCTTTTGAATTTCTGAAAAATCAGTCTCTTCATCATCACTATCAACCCAATCTTCAATTATGACTTTATTTCTATCAATTTCTGGTTGACTAGACTTTGTATTCTCTTGATTAAGGACCTTATTCCTAATGGCTAGTTCATCTATCCCTGTAAAAGAGACATTTGCCCTAGGTGGTATGATAGTACCTGTTGGTGGAGGTACTGCTTTGTATGCCTTTTCTCTTTTGAAATTTTCATACAAAGAATCAGTCGAATTTGTATTCCCAGATGAATTGTCACTTTCCATACCACTACTAGACTCAACCCCAAATCCTATACACGTTTTATCAGACAAATATCTTTGTTTGTTTAGGACTTCATTTTGAAGTACAGAAGCATTTGACCATTTTTCAAGTTTTACCTTGAAATCATCTCTTTCTTTTAAGGCTTGATCTAGTTCCTTTTGTTTTTCTTCTAGTTTCAAATCCCTTATCTTTAAGTCATATTCCATCTGTTCATACTTATCACCCCATGCATATTCATTCTTTTCATGTGTTTTAAGTATAACTTCTAGTGACTCTAAGCTCATTTGATATCCTAGAATTTCAGTCCTAGCCTTTTGAAAATTATCTCTTTCAGTTTGATAGCTTTCAAGCAACTTTTTATAAGATTTACTACATTTGGAACAGTAAGGTACCTCTGAGTTTGTAGCCATCAAAGCTAGAGACACTGGTGTATCATCAGCTTTGTTGCTCCAGTCAAAATCACCAAGTCCATCTTCCAAAGTGCAACATGTTTCTGCATCAAACTCCATGCTCCAATCAACTTGTTCCACTTTCAGTCGTGCATCATGGCTAATGTCACTGGTTCAGCATCAAATTCCTTGGTCCAGTCAATGTCTTCATTGTTGTCTGTTGCCACTAAGGCTTTTGAGTTTGAATCTTCAATAGCCACAATCCTCTTTTCCTGACGACCATTTGCTCTGTTTTCCCTTGTAATATAGCAAATCTACACTCCCAAAGCAAAATGACCCAACTTTGGACAGTTTAAAGCTTCAATCTTTACTTATGCAAAAGTAATCCCATTCTTTGGCCTTATGACAATGGGTCTTACCTGTTTTTTCCACCTTAAACTTCCTTATCCTTGCAGTTATCATAGCACTTGCCATCAAGAATGTCAATTTCTTCATGGCATCTTCATCAATTTTGCAACAGAATCTCATCATCATGATTGTAGGCATAGATGCTTGTTGAGCAAAGAGGAACAAATGAATTTCATCTGAGTGGGAAGCACCGAGTTAGGAGCTTGACACCTTGCTGAGGCAGCCTGAGTATATCCTTTTTGGGATATGTGCTGGTTCACAACAGTACTTTGTTTCAAAGTACTGCCTTTGACTGTCAGTGCCAAAAAGCTAATTTTGTGAGTTTGAGTTTGAAACACCCTTTAATTCATGCTCATACACCTTCAAGTTGTTGTAGAGATCATCAAACTCCAATTCATCCAATCCAGGTTGTCCCCGAATCATTGTAGCAACTACATGCCACACAGATGGTAAACTTCTTAGAAACTTCAAATTCGCATCTTCAAGGGATACTTTAGCATCATATAATTCAAGCATACTAAGGATGTTCTGAAACCTTTCGTATGCTGAATCTAGCTCTTCTCTAGATCCAATAGTAAAAGTCTCGAATTGTTGTTTCAAAAGATTCTTTTGCATCTTCTTTGATGCTTCATTGCCTCCAAATCTTGCTTTTATGGCTGTCCATAAGGTTTTTGCATTTGTGGCATCATGAAAACTAAGCAGATGTCTATCAGGTATTGCAGAAAGCAATATGTTAAGGGCTTTCTCATTGTTTCTTCTTGCGTTGGCAGCAAGTGAAGTTTTTGGTGCTGACGAGGATGCAGGATCAGTTGTGGCTTGGTCTCCATTGGTGATTATATCCCATAGAATATGATCAGTGATAGCTATATACTGTCGCATCTTCATGGACCATAGGTCATATTCACCCTTCTTGATCATAGGGATTCTTAGTGCAGTGACGGACGAGGTGGGAGGGATAGGTTCAGTTTCAGACATCTTTTAGGAGTTTTGAAAGATTTCGAATGATTAAAAGTTCTTCTAGATCAGAGTCTCTACACAAGCTCTGATACCACTTGTAGGATCGATATTCCTTAATGAAACACTGATATACTGTCAACTATGCGGAATCTAGTTGGCAGTACTAAGAAGAACACACAAAGATTAATCAAACGATTTGTATTATAAACCTTTTGAATCTGCCTAAATTGCAGATCCCTAATACAATACTAATAATTCGTGTATTTCTAATGTCTTCCTAGAAATCCTTTTATAAACATAAGGATAACCTCTAGTAGATGTACAGTCCTTGTATGACATAAACACTAATCAATACTAATCATTAAAATAACTGTTACAAGATAATTACTAACATAACCATTTAAATAATAATCCTTTACGATTCCTTTATCCACATTTAGAAGTTAGTACTTTGATCTTCGACTTAGCAGTACTTTGACCTTTTGCTTAGCAGTACTTTGACCTTTTGACTTGTATTTCCCAACAATCCTCCCCTAACTTGAATTCTACTTGCTTGACTTCAAGTTTCTTGATAGTTGGTCTTCTTTGTTCAGCATCAGTCTGTCTTGTCATTAAAGCAGTACTAGCCTTTAATCTTTTAAGCTTCATCCTTTGAGCAGTATCTTGTACACAATCTGTTTGAGTATCTTGAAATGTAACCCCTTGTTATAAACATAAACACTTCTCTTTGTCTTAGCATCAAACAGATTGTTCTTCTCAGCAACATGTCTTCTCAGCAACGTAAATGGTTTTTATGAGCCTTTACCAAGTAGCCATTTACTCTTGGGCTAGTCAGTTCTTTGGTACCTAGAAAAGGTAATAATCCATGGTAAACTAAAAACCACTTCAACACTCAAAAGAGAAAAAAAAAAAAAAAAAAACACCCAATTTTAAAATCCCCCCCCCATAGTGTGTGTTGAATACTATATGACTTTTGGTAAGTCATTACAACCATAAACGGATTTGATAAGTCTTTACCTGTAGCCGTTTGCTCAGGACTAGTCAACTCTCAGTAATAAAACATTGGTGAGTTGAGGACCATATAGTTTTGAGCAAACTATTAAAGCTATCAACGGATTTGAGTTCTCTTTACCAAAAGCCGTTTGCTTTGTTGGAGTAGCCAATAAATCAGTTAATACCAAGGTGATTGATCACCATACAATTTTATGTAAATGGTCACCATCAACAGATTTGATATGTCTTTACCAAACAGTTGTATTTGGACTATCAATATCTTATATCTGTGAGATATGGTGAATTGATTACCATTTGTTGTGTGGTGGTTAACCAACACTCAATCCCTTAAACAGTTTTAATCTCAAACATTTGTTCCTTAAACCTTTTGCACACTCAAATCTTCAAAATATTTCAAAAACAACTTTTTAACTAGCAGTACTTTCAACAAGGTACTGTTTGTTTTACACTAGCAGTACTTTGAATAAGGTACTGCTTGTTCACAGTTAAGATTAATCTCAAAGAAAAGTTTTGATAAATCATACCAGTTGTTTTAAAAGAAATCTTCATCCCCCCCACAATCTTTTGTTGTCCACAAAATGAACAGATGTATCACTGCAATGGCTATCTCACTTTCATCTTCAACTTCCATTCCATGATCCAGCATCCTTATCATCAACTCTCTTGATAGAGGATATCTTCTTTCAGCCAGCATATGAATCATAGTACCATCCTCTAACTCTAGTGTATGCACTCCTGAAGATTCTTTAAATCTCCATCTTACGATTTCCCAATCTTCTTGATTCTTCCAGAAGTCATCATCACTTATTTCAGCCGTCTCCCAAATAGGGGGTAGATCACCTAGAAGTATCAAACCTAAACCGGTGAAGGAATAAGCTCATAATAGTCCTTGACAACTCGATATAGGTGTAATACAAATCCAGTCCTATCTTAAGTATGCAGTATCTCCCATAAAGTATCAAAAGCCCTGAATGATTATTCGCTCTGTGAATGATGAGATACTCTCCATCAGGTGAATCAATAACCTGGAGCTCATAATCATGAGATTCCTTCAAGTGACTCCTCTAATCTTGTGCATTCTTTTTCAAAGTCTACAATCCTAAGATAGTTTCTAAGCGCATCAATTGTTTCTGTCCTCAACTTAAGCTTCTTTGATGGCTTTTCTTCAGAAATTGTAGCTTTTCCTCTTCCTTAAGAGTCAATTTCATCTCTTTCCTTCACATCGCTTTTCTCTCTCTGAGTCCATTGAATAAATCTTTGAAAGGATCTTTTTTTTAATACTTGAACGTTGTCATACAGTTACCTTCATCTATGGAAAGCTTTTAGCTTTTGTAAATTCTTGTATCCTTGACCTTTTAAAAAGTTCATCATATGATTCCTTTCTTGAGCAAGAGAAGTAGATTTCTTCAAAGTAGTCTTTGGCTTTGCTTTCTTCAATTCTTCCAATCTTTTTCTTTCTTCTTCTGCATCCTATTCAGCTTGAATCTTTCTAGCAACTTCCTTATCATTTGTAGTCTCTAAAGCTCTAATTTGTTGAAGAGTTAATTTCTTCTTTTTAGGTTCTTCTACCAAGATCCCTTTGCCTTTATCTTTCGGGTCAGTAGCTTGAGATGGTTGTTGAGGTTGAGGTTGAGATTGTATGGGACCTGGAATGCTTAAACCTCTTGGTCTAGAGATATTAGTAAGAACTTCATCAACTTTAAACTGTTCTTCAGGCTCTATATTTTGAGTTGGACGGATTGGGCTTGAAGGACCTGCTTCATCATCAAAATTTAAGGTCCTTGGAGTAATAGTACTCTGTCTAGCAGTACTTTGAACTGCCTCCAAATCCAGTTCTTCAGTATCTCCACTCTTTACATCAGAAGCCTTTTTCTCCTCAATATTGATTTCTTCAGTCTCATCACTTTTTCTTTCCAAGTCAGGAGTAACAGCAGCATCTTTATCAACAATATCTTCAAAGAAAGGATCTGCTGTATAATCATCTTGAACATAGTGCTCTTCAGACAAAGTACCTTCGTCCTTATTCCTCCCCAATTTGACTGAAGACACTTTCTTCTTTTGCTTCTTTTGCTTCTTTCTTCTTTTCTTATGCTTTTGACTTTCAACCCAAAGAGTGTGATGTTTGGACACAGCTGTACCATTTTTGACAATTTCTTGAGTTTGGTCTTGAGCTTGATAATCTGTTTAGCTTGAGAAAGGGTTTGCCTCTAAGTCTCTTAACTTCCTGGTCCAAATCATATAAATCCAAAAAGTCCCTCATCTCCTCCAGATGTTTGAGACGCATCTGTGGGAGTATAATCATTGGAGAATTTAGGAGTATCAGCAGCAACCTTGATTTAAGCCGTACCTTATGTGTAGTCAGCAGTACCTTGTACGTAGCAGACCCCATGTGAGTTAATCCAGTAATTGAACGTCAGCAGTACCTTGGGAAATACTAGCTTGAGCAGCACTTTGATCAGGGGTACCTTAAGCATCCCTTGCAGAACTTGCAGCCCTAGAATGAGGACTAGTACTATGTGCCTCCTCTGCTGCCAATGTTGTGACGACCTCTAACATAGGTGGATGACAAGGTGTAATCCTACATGAGAACATAGACATGCTTCCTCATAAAAGTAAAAACCTTAGAAGGTAGAGTAACTGATGGTAGAAAATTCTTAGGTCTGGCTACTCCCTCTAATTGCTTGTTCAAAAACAGTTGAATGAACCTAGGATACATAAGAAAAGGTGTACCATTGGAAATATGTCCTAGCATTCCATTCATTATCATCAAAGAAAAGTTGAACTTTCGGTTTGTGGCTAAGCCTACTAGAGCGGATGCTATATTAGTCCCAAACTGTTCCCATGATGTACTCTTAGGACTTAGACAGTGAAGTAAAACATGGACTAAATATTTCCACTGAGGGCTAAATAAAGGTTTAGAGAAGGTAAGTTGTGCTAAATTACCCTCGTAGCCAATATCTCTGAGCAAGTCCCAAATAACTTGCTTAGGAAAGCAATCTACACCATGTGCATCATCAAAGAGTAGGTCAGTCACGAAATGGTTTCTTTAGAAATCCAAATCTTTTGCCAGTCTCCATGAGCGAATTGTGATGTACGTCATTGATCACACTGAGAGAAGCGTAGCAAAATTGTTGAAGCCATGGACCTATTGATTCAGGATCAACTACAACGAGTAATTAATAGAGCATCCAGTGGAGAAAATCGATGATTTGGATAAAAATCACATTCTGCCCGTTACTCCATCCAACATCATGTGTGTTTGTTACAAGGTGCGAATATTTCATTTGAAAAGAAATAGATTGCTTCCTGAGGTTGTAATCTAAAAATTTGTGAATGAAAAGAGATAAAATGAGAGAAAAAATGCAATTCAGTTGAGTATTTATAGGTTGCGTTGGATAACTATAAAGTTACCGTTGTAAATACATTTTTAGCGCAAAAACGTATGTTTGACCGTTGACCGAACGTTAGAACAGTACTTAGTTGTCTAAGCAGTACTTTCTAAGACAAGCAGTACTTTGAGTTGGTGAAGCAGTTGCTGTTCAACTTAAAAAGACACCAAACGCAAATTGTCAAACCACAACCCTAACAATTTTGCAAAGAAATCACTTCAAACATAAACACTCACAACAATCATTCATATCCCCCCTCAATGGAGCTAAGTGCTTCCAAAGATCCATTCTAAACACAAAATAGTACTTCACTTGTACACCATACTTTACATGTGATCCTCGCCCACTAAGTAGCCTATGGGTTCATCATCCCCAATAGTTACCACAAAAAGAGTTAAATCTTGCCAAGTCAAAGCTTGGTGAGTAAATCTGCTACATTGTCACATTATGACCTTGACCACAAAATTAATGAGCCTCTGCTCATAACAAACTCACGAATAAGTGATGTCAAATTTAAATGCTGGTCTGGAGTGAAGAACAGGATTCCTCACAATGCATATGGTACGCTCATGGTCTAAATGGATGTCAGTGTTTCATGAGGTTAAATCCCATAATCAAGTAAGTTGATTTTTTGCATCCAAAGAACCTGAGTAAACACAACAACTTTGCACATGCTACATATTCAGCCTTTGTTATATTATATACCCAATGGATTATTTCATGCATTGCCAAGAGACCATCATCTTCCAAGATATTGACATCCTCCATGAGTGATTCGTCTAATCATGATTGACCCCAGCAAAGATCCTGTCTGAAAAAGCTTCTAAATGAAAGGAGAGTGCCTTAGGATACCATAGACCCAATTTTGGTTGCGGTTTGTAGGTACCTAAAGATCCGTGACAGCTTGCAGGTGAGAAACCTTCGGAGTGACTTGAAATCTGCATCACAGACAAACAGCAACAATTATGTCTGGTCCTTAAGATAGTTTTAAGTACATGAGATACCCAATCATAGACCTATAAATTATGTACCACAACATCATCACCTTCTACATCTATTCCTAGAGAATTTTAATGAGCTTCAATTGGATGGATGCAGGGCTTAATGGTTCTAAAGTCAAATTAGTTAGAATGTCTTTTACATTTTTGTCTTAACTTAAGAGAAAATACCAGCAGAATTTGCTTGACCTTAAAGCCCACAAAAGAACGTGATATCACACAAGAACTCATTAACAAATCCGACAGCTTGACCTGTCTCTGTCATACTTCCAAGAGCATCCACTGTAATAATAGCATATTCTATGAGAACTTCCATATTGATTGCCCAGAACAAAACAAGTAAAGTTGGGAAAGAATTAGATTTCTTTTAGGGACCCAAGTCATAACTGCCTTGGATACCCCTAATGGAGTTACAAACTCCAATTGCATTAGAGTTAAAGATGCCAATATCCTATTCAAAAGAATCTATGATAAGCTCCTTTTGGTCTCCATGTTTGATTTGATTTGATCATGGCACTCTCTTTGACAGTTTGTGGAAGTACTGCTTGTGTTCCAACAGTACTTCGCTTTCTTACCCAGATAGATTACACAATTTTCTTGTGGGGGTCTTTGTGTCTGTGAGTATTCCCTTGAAAAAACTTGAGGTTCTAGGTCGTGTCTTATACCATCCTTAGGATATTAAGGTATACTAGTACTTTGTGAAAGTACTACGAGTGACTTGTTGTCCAATGCAGTACACGTTGATAAAAACACATAAGGCAGTACTTTTTGAAGGTATTGTTCGTGTCAGTTTTTGGTCTGGCATTACAGTTATCAACCCTTCCCTTGTAGTACCGGCTGAAGGGTTAAAAGTCCTCCTCTTTGGGGTTGGGGTGGGGGTTTGGGGGGGTGTGGGTGGGGGTTGGTGGGGGTGGTGAGGGTACCTAGAGTTTCTTGAGAAATTACTATGGTTCACCCTTTGGATGTTGTTCCACACTGGTCTTTTGTCCCTTGATCCCTGTGTTCCTTTAGGTTTATGAGTTTGAGTTTGTTTGAAGGTTCTTTCATGTAGATTACAGTCCTTGATTAGGTGATTAGGACTGTAACATACATAACATAATTTACCCCCTTTGTGCCCAAGACCCGTTTTCCTAGATCCTTGACCAACACTGTTTTGACTGCTAGGTGACTTGTTTTCGAAAGATGTTTCACTATTTTCTGAGTTTAAAACAGTTTTCTTTTGAATATCTGAAGAGTTTAAAACAGTCTCTTCATCATCACTATCAACCCAATCTTCAATATTACTTTAAATCCTATCAATTTTTCTGGTTGACGTAGACTTTGTAATTCTCTTGATTAATGACCCTTATCCTAATGGCAGTTCATCTATCCCTGTAAAAGAGACATTTGCCCTAGGTGGTATGATAGTACCTGTTGGTGGAGGTACCGAATGGAATCCTTTTGTCTTTTGAAAGTTTGGATACAAAGAATCAGTCGAATTTGTATTCCCAGATGAATTGTCACTTTCCATACCACTACTAGACTCAACCCCAAATCCTATACACGTTTTATCAGACAAATATATTTGCTTGTTTAAGAACTTACATTTTGAAGTACAATAAGCCCATTTGGACCATTTTTATCATGTATTTTACCGTTGAAATCATCTCTTTTCTTTTAAACTTGATCTAGTTCCTTTTGTTTTTCTTCTAGTTTCAAATCCTTTATCTTTAAGTCATATTCCATCTGTTCATACTTATCACCCCATGCATATTCATTCTTTTCATGTGTTTTAAGTATAACTTCTAGTGACTCTAAGCTCATTTGATATCCTAGAATTTCAGTCCTAGCCTTTTGAAAATTATCTCTTTCAGTTTGATAGCTTTCAAGCAACTTTTTATAAGATTACTACATTTTAACAGTAAGGTACCTCTGTAGTTTTAGCCATCAAGCTAGAGACACTATCGTAATCATCAACTTTGTTTGCTCCAGTCAAAATCACCAGTCCATCCTTGTCCAAAAGTGCACATGTTCTGGCATCAAACTCCATGCTCCAATCATCCTTGTTCAACCTTCAGTCATGCCATCATGGCAAATGTCACGGTTCAGCATCAAATTCCTTGGTCCAGTCAATGTCTTCATTGTTGTCTATTGCCACTAAGGCTTTTGAGTTTGAATCTTCAATAGCCACAATCCTCTTTTCCTGACGACCATTTGCTCTGTTTTCCTGGTATTTAGCAAATCTACACTCCCTAGCAAAATGACCCAACTTTTGACAGTTAAAGCATTCAATCTTTGACTTATCAAAAGTAATCCCATTCTTTGGCTTGAGGTCAATGGGTCTTCCTGTTTTCCTCATAAACTTCCTTATCCTTGCAGTTATCATAGCCACTTGCCATCGAATGTCAATTTCTTCCATAGCATCTTCATCAATTTGCAACAGATCTTCATCATCATGAGTTGTAGGCATAGATGCTTGTTGAGCAAAGAAGGAACATATGATTTCATCTGAGTGGGAAGCACAGTTAGGAGCAGTTTGCACCTTGCTTGAGGCAGTCTGATTATAATCCTATTTGGGATATGTGCTGCTGGATCAGCAGTACTTTGTTTCAAAGTACTGCCTTTGACTTCAGTGGACAGAAAAGCAATATTTTGTGAGCTTGAATTTGAAACACCCTTCAATTCATGCTCATACACCTTCAAGTTGTTGTAGAGATCATCAAACTCCAATTCATCCAATCCAGGTTGTCCCCGAATCATTGTAGCAACTACATGCCACACAGATGGTAGGCTTCTTAGAAACTTCAAGTTAGCATCTTCTTGGGACACTTTAGCATCATATAATTCAAGCATACTAAGAATATGCTGAAATCTTTCGTATGCTGAATCTAGCTCTTCCCTAGATCCGATAGTAAACGTCTCGAATTGCTGTTTCAAAAGATTCTTTTGCATCTTCTTTGATGCTTCATTACCTCCAAATCTTGCTTTTATGGCAGACCATAAAGTTCTTGCATCTGCAGCATCATGAAAACTGAGAAGATGTCTATCAGGTATTGCAGAAAGCAATATGTTAAGAGCTTTCTCATTGTTTCTTCTTGCGTTAGCAGCAAGCGAAGTTTTTGGTGCTGACGAGGATGCAGGGTCAGTTGTGGCTTGGTCTCCATTTGTGATTATATCCCATAGAATATGATCAGTGATAGCAATATACTGTCGCATCTTCATGGACCATAGGTCATATTCACCCTTCTTTATCATAGGGATTCTTAGTGCAGTGACGGACGAGGTGGGAGGGATAGGTTCAGCTTCAGACATCTTTTAGGAGTTTTGAAAGATTTCGAATGATTAAAAGTTCTTCTAGATCAGAGTCTCTACACAAGCTCTGATACCACTTGTAGGATCGATATTCCTTAATGAAACACTGATATACTGTCAACTATGCGGAATCTAGTTGGCAGTACTTAAGAAGAACACACAATGCTTAATCAAACGTTTTGTATTATAACTCTTTGAATCTGCCTAACTTGCAGATCCCTAATACAATAATTCGTGTTTTTCTGTTCTGTCTCTTCTAATACCTTCCTAGAGATCCTTTTATAAACATAAGGATAACTCTAGTAGGTGTACAGTCCTTGTATGACATAAACACTAATCAATACTAATCATTAAAATAACTGTTACAAGATAATTACTAACATAACCGTTTAAATGATAATCCTTTAAGATTCCTTTATCCACGGCAGTACTTCGATCTTTAACTGGCAGTACTTTGACTTTCTACTTAGCAGTACTTTGACCTTTTGTCTTGTATGTCCCAACAATCCTCCCCTAACTTGAATTCTACTTGCTTGACTTCAAGTTTCTTGATAGTTGGTCTTCTTTGTTCAGCATCAGTCTGTCTTGTCATTAAAGCAGTACTAGCCTTTAATCTTTTAAGCTTCATCCTTTGAGCAGTATCTTGTACACAATCTGTTTGAGTATCTTGAAATGTAACCCCTTGTTATAAACATAAACACTTCTCTTTGTCTTAGCATCAAACAGATTGTTCTTCTCAGCAACATGTCTTCTCAGCAACGTAAATGGTTTTTATGAGCCTTTACCAAGTAGCCATTTACTCTTGGGCTAGTCAGTTCTTTGGTACCTAGAAAAGGTAATAATCCATGGTAAACTGAAAACCACTTCAACACTCAGAACATTAATCATAGTGTGTTGAATACTATATGACTTTTGGTAAGTCATTACAACCATAAACGGATTTGATAAGTCTTTACCTGTAGCCGTTTGCTCAGGACTAGCCAACTCTCAGTAATAAAACATTGGTGAGTTGAGGACCATATAGTTTTGAGCAAACTATTAAAGCTATCAACGGATTTGAGTTCTCTTTACCAAAAGCCGTTTGCTTTGGAGTAGCCAATAATTCAGTGCAATACCATGGTGTATTGATCACCATACAATTTTTGGTAAATTGTCAACCATCAACAGATTTGAGATGTCTTTACCAAAACTGTTTGATTTGGACTAGTCAATTCTTATATCTGTGAGATATGGTGAATTGATTACCATTTGTTGTGTGGTGGTTAACCAACACTCAATCCCTTAAACAGTTTTAATCTCAAACATTTGTTCCTTAAACCTTTTGCACACTCAAATCTTCAAAATATTTCAAAAACAACTTTTTAACTAGCAGTACTTTCAACAAGGTACTGTTTGTTTTACACTAGCAGTACTTTGAATAAGGTACTGCTTGTTCACAATTAAGACTTTTTATCAAAACAAAATATATTAATCTCAAAGAAAAGTTTTGATAAATCATACCAGTTGTTTAAGAATCATCACCATCTTCTGTTGTCCACAAAATGAACAGATGTATCAATGCAATGGCTATCTCACTTTCATCTTCAACTTCCATTCCATGTTCCAGCATCCTTATCATCAACTCTCTTGATAGAGGATATCTTCTTTCAGCCAGCATATGAATCATAGTACCATCCTCTAACTCTAGTGTATGCACTCCTGAAGATTCATTAAGTCTCCACCTTACGATTTCCCAATCTTCTTGATTCTTCCAGAAGTCATCATCACTTATTTCGGCCGTCTCCCAAATAGTTGTTAGATCACCTAGAAGTATCAAACCTAAACCGGTTGGAGGAATGTGCTCATAATAGTCTTGAACAACTCGATATAGATGATACAAATCCTGTCTATCTAAGATATGCAGTATCTCCCATAAAGTATCAAAAGCCCTGAAATGATTATTCGCTCTGTGAATGATGAGATACTCTCCATCAGGTGAATCAATAACCTGGAGCTCTGTAATCATGGAGATTCCTTCTAGTGACTCTCTATCTTGTGCATTCTTTTCAAAGTCTACAATCCTAAGATAGTTTCTAAGCTCATCAATTGTTTCTGTTCTCAACTTAAGCTTCTTTGATGGCTGTTCTTCAGAAATTGTAGCTTTTCTTTTCCTTAAGAGTCTTTTTGCTTCTCTTTCCTTCAACATCTCCCTTTCTTTCTCTGAATCCATTGGAATAAAGTCTTTGAAGGAGTCTTTAATAGATGCTTGAACTTTGTCATACAATTCCTTCATCTGTGGATACTTAAGTTTTTGCAAATTTTTGTATCCTTGACCTTTTAAGAAATTCATCATTTGATTTCTTTCTTGAGCAAGAGAAGTAGGTTTCCTCAAAGTAGTCTTTGGCTTTGTTTTCTTCAATTCTTCAAACCTCTTTCTTTCTTCTTCTGCATCCCATTCAGCTTGAATTTTTCTAGCAACCTCCTCATCATTTGTAGTTTCCAAGGCTCTGATTTGTTGAAGAGTTAATTTCTTCTTTTTAGGTTCTTCAACCAGTATCCCTTTGCCTTTATCTTTAGGATCAGTACCTTGAGTTGGCTGTTGAGGTTGAGTTTGTATGGGACCAGGAATGCTCAAACCTCTTGGTCTAGAAATAGAAACAAGAACTTCAGCAGCTTTAAGTTGTTCTTCAGACTCCATAACTTGAATTGGACGGAGTGGGCTTGAAGGACCTGCTTCATCTTCAAAATTTAGGGTCCTTGGAGTAATAGTACCCTGTCTAGCAGTACTTTGAGTTGTCTCCAAATCCAGTTCTTCTGTTTCTCCACTCTTTACATTAGAAGCTTCTTTCTCCTCAATATTAACTTCTTCAGTCTCATCACTTTTTCTTTCCAAATCAGGAGTAACAGCAGCATCTTGATCAGCAATATCATCAAAGAAAGGATGTGTTGTATCTTCTTCTTGAACATTGTGCTCTTCAGACAAAGTTCCTTCATCCTTATTCCTCCCCAATTTGACTGAAGACACTTTCTTCTTATGCTTCTTTCTTCGTCTCTTTTGCTTCTTAAGGTTTTGATTCTCTACCCAAAAAGCATGATGCTTGACCACTGGCTGTACGAATTTGGACAGTTTCTTGAGCTTGGCTTTGAGCTTGATTATTTGTTTAGCTTGAGAAAGAGTTTGCTTCTTGAGTCTCCTAACTTCCCTGTTCAAAGCATATATATCTAAAAGTCCCTCATCTCCTCCAGATGTCTGAGACGCATCTGTGGGAGTATAATCATTGGGAGATTTAGGAATAGAAGCAGCATCGTGAGGTTCAGCCGTACCTTGGAAGTCAGCAGTCCTTTGTATTTCAGCAGTCCCTTGAGAGGTAGCAGTACCTTGAACTGCATCAGAATCATGTGGGACAGCAGTACTATGGAAGGAAGCAGTACCTTGTACTGAAGCAGTACGTTGAGAATGAGCAGCACTTTGAGTTGGACCAGCACTTTGAGTTGGAGTGCCTTGAGCATCCCTTGCCTGAGACTACTTCTAACATAGATTGGAGTCAAGGGTGTAATCCTACAGGAGAACTTAGTACTATGGCTTCCGCAAAATGTAAAAACCGTTGGAAGGAAGTGAAACGATGATAAAGTCCCTGAGGTCCCTGTCTACCACCCTTCTAAACTGCTTGTTCCAAAAACAATTGAACGAACCTAGGAATACATAAGAAAAGGTACCATTTGAAATAATGTCCCTAGCAGCCCAGTTAGAATCATCAAAGAGAAATTAAGACGTTTGGTTTGTGGCTATAGCGCGCAGCGCGCGCGCGACTGCGCGAGTCAAGGAGTTAATGGAGCGCGCGCTCGAGAGTAGAGCCGATGAAGGCTCTGCGGCGTGAGTAGACCAGCGAGTGCAGTGAATGTAGCGCGAGCGCGAGTAACTAAGTACATCCACTGAGGGCGAAATCAGAGGTTTTAGAGAAAGTTAGGTGAGCAAGTTACCCATCGTAGCCAAAATCTCTGAACGTAGTCCCAAATAACTTGCTTATTAAAGCAATCAACTCCATTTTCTATCATCAAAGAGTAGGTCACTCGAATGGTTACCTATCAGAAAATCAAAATCTTCTGCCACTACCTTGGCTCGAATGTGAAGGTTACATCATTGGATCACTGGGAAGAGAAGCGGTAGCCCAAAATTGTTGAAGCCAAGGACCGATGAGATCAGGATCGACCAACAAAGAATAATTAATGGAGCAGCCAGTGAGAAAGTCGATGATTTGATAAAAATCAAGCATTCTGTGCGTCTTTTCCACACACGCAATCATGTTGTGCTTGTTAGAAGTACGCAATATTTGCCATTTAAAAAAAGAATTGGATGTGCGTCGGAGTTAGGAAAATTAAAAAATTTATGAATGAAGTAAGTAAAGTGAGAGAAAAATGCAATTCAGTTGAGTATTTATAGGTTGCGACGGCTAACTCTAATAAGTTACCACGATGTAAGATACAATCGATTTTTAGCGCAAAAACGAAACTTTGATCCGTCGTGACGCGAGATAATTAACGTTTAGAACAGTACTTTGTTGTCAAGCAATGTACATTCGAAGGCAACAGTACTTTGGTTGGAACTAGCAGTACTTTCAACACAAAAAGATGCCAACTCAAATTATGTGCAAACGACAACCCCAACTTGCAACAAGTCTCTTCGAATCATCAAACCTCTGAAAAATCATTCATATCCTCCCCTCAAAGGTAGCTAGAGTGCTTCCAAATATCCATTCTACCCAAACCAGTACTTACTTGAATCACACATTACTTAATAATGTGTACCTCCCCTCAAAGATAGCTATATGTTTCTTCATCCCATTTGTTACCACCAAAAAGTTAAATCTGCCAAGTCAAACTTTGTGAGTAAATCTGCTACATTGCCATCAGTATGACCTTGACCACCTTAATGAGCCTTTGCTCATAAACAATCATCGAATGAAGTGAGTCGAATCTGAATATGCTTGTCTTTGAGTGAAAAACAATTTTTTCACAATGCAAAAGTGCTCTCATTGGTCTAATAATTGTTTCAATTGTTCATAGAACGTAAATCCCTAATCAATAGTTTGATTTTGCACCAAAGTACCTGACACAACAACTTGCAAAAGCTGCTGCTACAATTCTGCTTCTGTAGAGGAATAGCCACATTTGTTGTTTCATTGCATTGCCAAGAAAACTAGTCATCTGCCAATATAATTGACATCCTCCTGAAGTTGATCATCTTCATGTTGTTCCCCAGACAAGTCCACTATCCGAAAAAGCTTCCAAGTGAAAAGAGAGTCTTTAGGATAGCCATAAACCGCAAATAGTTGATGTTTGAGGTACCTAAAGATCCTTTTGACAGCAAGTTAGACGAGAAACTTGAGTGACTTGAAATCTTGCACTACAGACAAACAGCAAACATTATGTCCTTGTCTTGAAGCATTAAGTACATGAGACACCCAATCATAGACCTATAAAGAATCTACATCAACATCTTCACCTTCTTCACATTTCCTAGAGATTTATGAGCTTCAATGGGGTAGATGCTGGCTTAATGGATTTCTAAAAGTCAAACTTGGTTGAAAATGTCCTTTCACACATTTGTCTTGACTTAGAAAAATACCACCATTAGATTGCTTTGACTTGAATACCCTAAAAAGAAAGTGAGTTTAAAGCCCATGTGAAACTCATCTTGAATTCCTTTTGCATAAGATCTTCAAATCCTCTCACCATAGAAGACTTTGGTAGATCCAAAATGTATCATCAACATAATACCTGTACCAACACTGATCTCTCTCTATCCTTCCTTAATAAACAGAGTTTTATCAATACCCCTCTACCAATAATCCATGTCCAAAAGAAAAGTGGAAAGTCTTTCATACCATGCTCTTGGGCTTGATGGCAAGGCCATAAAATGGCCCTTGACAACTCTGTAGAACCTTGGTTTGGATGATCAGGATCTTCAAAAACCTGGAGGTTGTTTGCCATATACCTCTTCTGATGATGTTTGCCTATATCAAAATAATGCACTCTGACATCCATCTGATGTACATGAAGCCCATGAAAGATCAATGCCAAAAAGAGTCTTATTGCTTCAATTCTGGCAACTGGTGCCCAACACTTCATCATAATCCACGACCGTTCTTCTTAGTCTGTACCCTTGTGCATACTAGGCGTAGCTTTGTTCTTGATAATAGTACCCCCGTTCAATGAAGACAACTCTCTTGTTTTCTAAAAACCCATATTAGTTCCAATCCCTTTTGCCTTCTGTAGGTCACATAACACCCTACTCTTGTATCTTGAATTGAAGCAATTTCTTCTTAGCAAATCGCTTCAACCCAACTTTCATCTGCTAAGGCTTGAGAGACTTTCTTGGGTTCCTCTTGTGATAGGAAACAAGCAAACAAGCATGTTTGCTGATCCGTTTGGAGGTTAGTTTCTATTTTTGCTTTGTATAAGAAAGACACTCAATGCTTGATGTTGAGTTTTGAAGTACTGTCATGAAGCTTTCTTCTTGTTTGAACCCCAGCAGTACGTTTTGCCAATAATTTTGACTTTTGAGGATGAATCTTATGAATTCCAAAGGTGTGGGAGTAGAGGAACATCAATGGTATAATCCAAGTTGTGTATCAGCTACTTCCGCCTTCCTCAGCATTAAAAGAGTTTGTAGAGAAAACACCATCTGTGGAGTATCTTATCAGAAACTGTAAGGGTATTGTCCAGTACTTTGAGAGGTGTATTAGCAGTACTTAGAGTGAAAAAGTACTGTCAACATGTTCTTTCCTTTGCATATAGATATTCTCCTCTTTTCCTCTTCAAAAGCAATCCGTTGATCATTACATTATGAGCTTCTGGCAAGAGATTCTTGATAAGCATCAAACTTTACAAGCTCATCAGTAAAGCTTGATCTTCAAGAGGACGAATTTAACTTCTTTTGCATCCCCGCATACGTTCATCTGTAGCATAGGCTGAGCTGTATGACACAATGTACTGCTGTGCATCTAAATCTTCAACATCATCACAGGATGATTCCTTGTTCGTTGAATCAGCATAGTTTTCTATCCTTACATGAATGTAAATTCCATGGAAACACTTGTGATTAGAAGGTCAATATCAAACCATCCAATTCATGGACCTTATTCACTTTTTAGATTCCCTGTACATTCCACTCAAGATAGTTTTACATGAAGTACAATCCTGAACCATTCTTGTGAACCCCTACGTTAACTGACGACTCCTAAAAACCCTCTTGCTGTTATAGAGTATTCCCAACAAATACCCCTCTTCTGACTTGCCATCCAAAGCTTACCCAAAAGATCCATAGTATTGAAGTTATAGTCCATGAGAGCATCCAAAAGGTCTCCATGAACCATGATGTTAGGAGGATCTTCCCACAAGATCTTTCATAGGGATCTTCATTAGAGGTTTATCACCAACACTCTATTAAAGCAACATAACAAGCAGTATTGACATTGCTTTCACAATAATTCAGAAATGCCCAAAATTGAATAAGGTAGCAAGGGAGTCGGAGTCCTGCTAACATAGATCTCTTCACAAAGCAAGCTTCAATAAGTGTACCCTATCTTTCTTTCTTTCTCGCACACACCATTTTGAGCTGTGGAGTTCCTGCAATGCTATATTCTCTCTTTGATTCCTTTCTTGCACAAAACTCATTCATAAGTTGATTCTTGAACATGTTCCATGATCACCCTATATCCTGATGGTCTTCACTTTAAGTCATAGCCTTTTTCCACACCCACAATCAAAGCATGGAAGCAAATCATATGTTTGCATCCTTGTAGGCCAAGAAAAACACCCCAACGAATTTGCTGCAATCAATCAGTGACCACCAAGCAGTACTTCTTCCTATTTATCACTCTCCACTGAAACAGTTCCAAACAAATCCAAATGTAGCAATTCAAAGGTTGCTCTGACAGTTCTTTCTCTCAATCTTCTTGCAAGAATGCCCTGTGCTGGTTTACCCTTTCGACATCCACACAAGAGTGATCAAGCATGAATGTCTTTGAAGTAAACCCACCTAACCAGATTGCCTTTAACCACTTGTTGATATTTTTTGAGTTGACATGCACCCAGTCTGTCATTTCTGTGCCATAAGGGGTGACCAGCGGACAGCTTCATCCTCTGTTGCCCTTTCAACCAAACAAGTGATATCCACCAGAGGGAAATAATGTTCTTTAGAGTCCAGGCGTAGACCATCATTCTTTCTAGAGCTCTAAGAAATTACCAGATCTTCATCAACAAACTGATGAACTTTGGAGAATAGGAAAAGACATTCTTTACTGTGAATAGAACATTGTGCTATCTTATCACAGATTTGATGAGAAACAATAACAATTAGAACTTGAAGCTCTTCCACATAGGCTAACTTTCTCAAAGTCGAAGGCGATGTCTTAATGGTATCCTTTTCCTGAGATTCTTTCCACCTTTAGAGTCATTTCCAAAGTCCAGCATAACCACCTTTGAACTCTTTAAATCAGACACTGTCCTTTGTCTCCTGTCATACTTCCAGAGCATCCACGTCAATGATATATAGTCCTTGAGATCCTCTTCTTGATGCCCGGTACAAACAACGGTAAAGGAATTAGACTCTTTAGGGACCAAGTCTAACTGACTTGGATACCCCTAATGAGTTACATACTCCAAATTTGCTTGAAGTGTAAGATCCATTATCACTAATCACAGAATCTAGATAGTTTCCTTTGGTTTTCCATGTTTGTTTTTGGACTTTATCATTGCAACTCTTTTGACAGTTTTGTGGAAGTCTGCTTGGGATCCAACAGTAACTTCCTTTCTTTACCCCAGATCGATTAACAATTTCTTGGGACTTTGTGGTTCTATGAGGAGTCCTTGTGGAAGAAGATCTCGTGATTGTGATAACTTGAGATTCTAGGTCTACTATTATCCACCCTTGTATAATAACTTCCATCTGATACTTCGTGAAAGTACTAAGCCTGTGTACTACAAGATCTAGCAGTACCTTGATAAGTCACATTATCGTGTACTTTTGAAGTACTGATTTAATGTCATTTTTGTCCTAGCAGTACTTATCCAATCAACCCCATCCCTTGTAAGTAACTAGCTCTGATGAATAAAGGATTCCTTTGGGTGAGGGTACCTAGAGTTTTCTTGCGAAATTACTATGGTTTTTCACCATCTTTGGATGTTGTTCAACAGTCCTTGTTTCCCTTTGAACCCCTGTGTTCCCTTAGATTTTATGAGTTGGGTGTTGTTTTGGAGAGGTTCTTTTCATTTAGATTGCAGTCCTTAAATAAGATGATTAGGACTGTAACATATACAAAACATAATTTACCTACCCCCTTTGTTCTCCAAGATCCCTTTGTCCTAGGATTCTTGACGCAAACACTGATTTGACTGTTTGGTGACCCCTGTTTTGAAAGATGTTTCACTATTCTCTGAGTTAAAAGCAGTTTCCTTTTGACTTTCTGAAACATCAGTCTCTTCATCATCACTATCAACCCAATCTTCAATTATGACTTTATTTCTAATCAATGGCTTATTGACTATTTTTTGTATTTCTCTTGATTAACAACTTTATTCCTCATGAGGCTATCTCTCATCTATCCTGTATCTAAAGAGGAGAACATTTGCCCTAGGTGGAATAATTGTACCTGTAGGTGGAGGTACTGCTTTGTAGGCCTTTTCTCTTTTGAAGTTTTTCATATCGTCAAGACTCAGTCACAAACGTCATCCCCAGATGATTGATGTCCACCTTTCCATACTATTACTAGACTTACTAGACTCATCCAAAATCCCTATACATGACTTCATCAGACACAGTACTTGTTGTTTAGGACTCTCGTTTTGAAGTACAAGAAAGCTTTTTTTTGTTTTTGTTTTGAACCATTTTTCAAGTTTCATTTGAAATCATCTCGTTCCTTTTAAAAAGACTTGATCTAATTCCTTTTGTTTTCTTCTATTTTGAAATCTCTTATCTTTAAGTCATATTCTATTTGTTCATAACTTATCACCCCATGCATATTCCATTCTTTCATGTGTTTTAAGCAGACCTCTATGACTCTACGCTCATTTGATATCCTTAGAATTGGCAGTTCTAGCTCTTTGAAAATTATCTCTTTCATTTGATTAGCTTTCAAGCAACTTTTTATAAGATTTACTATTGTATGTGGAACATAAGGTACCCTCTTAGTTTTGTAGCCATCAAAGCTAGAGATACTGGTGCACATCCTCTTGTTGCTCACAGTCTAAATCACCAATCCATCTTGAGTCCAAAATGCACATGTTCGGCATCAAAACCCATGCGCCAATCATCTTTGTTCAACTCCATCAGTGCCCTCATAGCATATGTCACTGGTTCAAGCATCAAATTCAATCCCTTGTCCAATCAATATCTTCTTCAATTGTTTTCTAGTTGCCACCAACCAAGGCTTTTGAGTTGAAATCTTCAATAGCCCACCCGTCATTCTTTCCTGACGTCCATTTGCTACTGTTTACTTGATACTTAGCAAACCGACACTCTCTAGCAAAATGACCCAACTTTTGACAATTAAAAAAACATTCAATCTTTTGATTTCAAAATGTGATCCCTTTACTTTTGAGCCCTTGAGACAATTGGTCACTTCCTGTCTCTCACACGCACACCCCAACACACCTCATAAACTTCCTATCCTTGCAGTTATCATAGCCACCTGGCCACCTAACATGTCAATTTCTTCCATAGCATCTTCATCATCAATTTGCACAAGTCTCATCATCAATAGTTGTAATGGGGGCAAGTATCTTTTGAGAAAAGAATGGAACATATGATTTTCCATCTGAGGATAAGCAAGTTTGGAGTAGTGGGAACCTTGCTTAGGCAGCTGGTATAACCTTTTGGATATTTTGTTGTTCAGCAGTACTTTGTTTCAAAGTACTGCCCTTTGCTTGACTTTCTGTGGACATAAAAGCAATGTTTTTGATAGTTTGAATTAGACAACCTTTCAATTCATGCTCAAACACCTTTAAGTTGTACGTATAGATCATCAAAGTCTAACTCGACTAATCAGGTTGTCCCCGAATCGATGGTAAGCCACCTACATGCCACATCAGTTGAAGGCCTTCTAGAAACTTCAAAACTTGCATCTTCATGGACACCGTAGCATCATGTAATTCAAGCATGCTAAGAATATGCATAAATTGCTAAACCTTTTCATATGCAAGAATCTAGTTTCTCCCTAGATCCAATAGTAAATTGTCCTCCAATTGTTGTTTCAACATAAAAAGATTCTTTTGCATCTTCTTGATGCTTTCGAGTTTTCCTCCAAATCTTGCTTTAATGGCTTTCCATAAAATCTTGCATCTACAGCATCCTTGAAAACTGAGAAGGATTCTATCAGCGTATGGCAGAAAGCAGTATATTAAGGCCTTTCTCATTGTTTTCTTTTTCTTGCGTTTAGCAGCAATGGAAGTCTTTTGAGCAGACACTAGATGAGATGCAGGATCAGTTTGGTTTCGTTTCCCTTAATGATTATGTCCATAGATTGTGGATCATGATGCTAGCAATGTACTTGTCGTATCTTCATGGAGCTCAAAATTTCATATTCACCTTTCCTTGATGATAGGATTCTGAGTGCAGTAACGTACGAGGGGTGGGGGGGAGGGATAGTTCTCGTTTCAAACATCTTATTATTAGTTTAGGAAATATTCGATTTGCTTAAAAGTTCTTTCTTCTAGATCAGAGTCTCTTCACAGCTCTGATACCACTTGTAGGATCGTTATTCCTTAATGAACCACTGATATGAACTGTCAACTCATGCGGAATCTATTTGGCAGTAACTATAAGAAAACACACAATAGTTTCTCAAACGATTTCTTTATTAACCTTTTGAATCTGCCTGAACTTGCAGATCCCTATACAATACTAAAATTTCTTAATTTCGTGGTTTTTCTATGTTTGTTCTAGATATTCTAATATCATCCTAGAGTTCCTTTTATAAACAGAAGGATAACCTCTATAGATGTACAGTCCTTTGTATATCAAAACACCAATTGATACTTATCACTAATAACTGTTACAAGATAATGCCTAAAACAACCGTTTAAAACAATTCTTTGCAATAACTATACAAAATAGGTTAATAACATGGGATAAATGATGCTATAAAATAGACGTTATTTAATGTATCCTTTAGAAGTTTATAAAAATGTATCCCTTAAGGATATTTTCCGTTAAAGCACTTATTTGATCTATTTACAAGTACACAACCAAACACCTCACGAAATAGGAAGATGAAAACACTCAAATCACTCAACTAATCTATATGGTAACATGTAACTAATTCGCTCAATTGCTCGGTCGTGACGAGTATTCTATCATAAGCTTGGCAAGGATACACATCTCCACCACTAAAGCCAAGGAGTAACAAGTTTATAAAGGTAAATATGGGTTTTTGTATGGAAAGGCATACGGTTTGATCATTCTACAATCTTTCACCAGAAGTACCACTCCAACAAGGCAGCTGAAGCACACATACACACCCGGAACGCCGGGATAGACATGTGTGTTCGATCACATCCCCATTCGAATTTAACCAACGGTTAGGATGAAGAATGATATAGGGTAGGAACCTTCTAACTTTCACCAAAATTCGTAAACCAACAAGGTATAAGACATGCATACACACCCGAAATGCGGGATAGACATGCATGTTCGTATGAATCTGTATTCGTGTAAAACCAGTGGCTAATCATTAGGTGAGAGGGAAGTAAATTGTTGTTAAATAAAAATCAAGAAACAAATAGATTAAGACTTAAGTTACAAGTTGCTAGACACTTATTTCCTGACCGTTACCATGATAAAGACACAACTATTTACAACGTCTTGATCATAGATCAAAAACAACAACCTAAGTTGGCGTTCCTGTAACGGTCAACTTCCCAATCTTCCCAAAACTTTACATACTCTACAAGGAAAGTGGTGATATCTTCTACTTTGTACAATACTCTACATCATTGATTTTTTTTACGCATCAACGAATAATCGATCCTTCATGTAATTTCTTCGGTAGTCGCAAAACGATTATCTTCAAACTTTCTTTCTCTTTTTTTTATTTTTCTCATTTATTTTATTTTTATTTTTTTTCGATTTTTTTTGCTAACTATACTTCAAATCTCGATGTAGTTTCACCATCTTCACGATCATAATAATTTCGGATAATTTATTCGATAGTTACTTCGTTCTTCGGATTCACCAATAATTACGACAATAGTAAAATCACATGAGCTTTGACTACTAATATACATTCTCATTTGCAATGTGCAAATTTCTAACTGCACCAAAGTTAGAAAATGACACAAGACTCGGAAAATACAAACTTTACACTTTAAGCAACTAGCAACTATAAATTAAACTTAATCTAACAGGGTAGGTTAAGGTGTAAGGGTGTAACAAAACAAATAGTTGGTGTAA
>BQNB010066256.1:0-34632 GCA_026074375.1 Tanacetum coccineum
TGACACAAACCAATTAACCGCCGTGATCTATCTCTGTAGATCTTGATTCCAAGAATGTATGCAGCTTCACCTTAATCTTTCATAGCAAAACACCTTCCAAGGTAGGATTTTACATCTTGTAACATTAGAATGTTGTTTTCTATGATCAATATGTCATCGACATACAAGAATAGGAAAGTGACATTACTCCTACTAGATTTAAGATATACACATGGCTCATCACGATTTTAAGTGAAACCAAATTTCTTTATTTCATCATCAAATCATTTATTCCATTGCCTTGATGCTTGCTTAAGCCCATAAATGGAATGCTTTAGCTTGCATACTCGGTTTGGGTATTTTGGATTAAAAAAACTTCAGGTTGCTCCATGTAGACCTCTTTAGAGAGAATCCATTGAGGAAGGAAGTTTTGACATCCATTTGTCAAATCTCATAGTCATGAAAAGCGGCTATGGCTACAAGAATCCTAATAGCTCTAATGTCTGCAATAGGAGAGAATGTATCTTCATTATCAACCCTGGGGGTTTGAGTATAGCGCTTTGCCACAAGATGAACTTTATAGGTGTGTACAGCTCCATCCATGTCAGTCTTCTTTTTGAAGAACCATTTGCTACCAATGGTTTTGCCATTAGGAGGAAGATCAACTAAGTCCTAAACTTTGTTGTCTTTCATGGATTGCATTTCCACATTCATTACACTCAGCCATTTATCAGACTCAAGGTCTAACAATGCAGCTTTATAGTTAGCGGGTTCATCATGATCTCCTAACTCATGCTCCTCAGCATCAATGTATAAGCATATAAAATTTGGGGCATTTCGTGTCCTCATGGACCTAGGAATGGGAATGATGTCACTTTGAGGTTCATATATTTCTAGATCATCCTCTTCATGATGTGAGCTAGTGTTTATAAAAGAGATGCTATCTCTTCTTGATAATTCAAGATCTTCTCAACTCCCACATGCTCTTAGTTTATAAGGACTATTTCTCTAAGAATTTAGCATTTTGAGCAACAAGTACTTTGTTCTCGGGTGGGTAGTAGAAAGAATAACCCATTGTTTCTTTTGGGTATCCTACAAAGATACACTTAATAGATCTGGGTTCTAACTTGTCAGGCTTGGTAAGAGTATCTCGCTTAACAAGTGCCTCACAACCCTAGATTTTTAAGTAAGATAGCTTAGGGGCTTGCCCATGCCATACTTCGTATGGTGTCTATTCAACCTTCTTAGTTGAAACCATATTAAGAATGCGTGTGGCAGTTTCAAAGGCATAATCCCAAAAGGAATTTGGAAGAGTTGTTTGACTCATCATGAAGCGAAGCATATCTAGTAGGTTTCTATTTCTCATCTCTGATATACCATTATGTTGTGGTGTATAAGGAGGAGTATGATGGGCGATTATCCCATGCTCTTTTAAATGATCTAAAAACTCTTGACTCATATACTCGCCCTCATGATCAGAACGTATCAATTTTATGGTCTTACCGAGTTTATTTTCTACTTCCTTTTGAAACACTTTGAAGTTTCAAACACTTCTTGTTTATGTTTTAACAAGTAAACATAACCATAACAACTAAAGTCGTTACTGAAAGTGACAAAGTAGCTAGCTCCTTGTCTTGACACGGTTCTAAATGGGCCACATACATCGATGTGTATTAGTCCAAGTAGATCTTTGGCCCTTTCCACTTGATGTGTGTAAGGTTTTCGTGCCATCTTTCCAGACATGCAAGGGACGCATTTTTCAAAATCCCTAAGGTCAGTTGAATTAAGAAGTCCATCATGTTGCAACTTCTCAATGCGTTTCTTGCTAATGTGTCCAAGACGACAGTGCCACAAGAGAGCAGAGTCCAAGTTTAGCTTGGCTCTTTTGTTGCTTACAGCATACATAGAACTATCAATTGCATTAGGATTAGACAAATCAATTTCAAAAATACCATCCCTTGGGACAACACTAAAATAAACCATATTATTCCTAGAAACTTGAATTGTATTATCCATGAAACAGTTAACATAACCATCGTCATACAATCTAGAAACTAAAATAATTCCCCTAGTAATAGAGGGAGCATAATGACAATTGTTCAAAACAATAACTAATCCGCTAGGGAGACATAAATGATAAGTTCCAATCGCTTTAACCGCTACACGCTGACCATTGCCCATGTACAAGCTTAGAGCTCCTGGTTTCAGTTTCCTACTTCCCCTGAGACCCTAAGTTGTATTACAGATGTGAGTGCCACAACCAGTGTCATAAACCTAAGATTTATTAGGAAAAGTATAGAGTTCTATAGTGAAGATACCTGAACCGCTAGCTCCTTGAGATAGCTTCTTGGTCTTCAGCAACTCGGCTAAATACTGAGGACAGTTCCTCTTCCAATGACCTGTATCACCGCATTGATGACAGACTGAGTCCTTAGCTGGATTTTCCCTCTTTGGTAGAGGGGGAATCTTGGGTTTAGGAGCATAAGCAAGCTTACTTTTCCCCTTCCCTTGATTTTGGCCCCTTGCAACCACCTGCGATTTCTTTTGCTTGTTATTCTTTTTCTGGACTTTGCCTGCCCGAATTGCATGAAGTGCAGGATCTTTCTTGGTCAGAGTTTGCTCATGGAGCTTCAGCATAGCATGCAACTCATTAACCGTCTTCCCCATGCTGTGCATATTGTAATTCTGCACAAAACTGTCAAATTCCTTGCGCAGAGAGATCAAAATGAGACTCACTCCAAGGTTAAGAGACACGGGGTGGCCTAGGCGCTCAAGATTGTCTATATAGCTCTTCATTTTGAGAACGTAAGAGCTAACAGACTGCCCTTCTTCCTGTTTGCAAGAGTGAAAATCTCTCACAGTCTGAAGAAGCTCCTGCTCTGCTTGTTGAGCAAACAGAGTTTTTAACTCCTGCAACATGTCATAAGCACTAAGGTTTTCCAGATTTTGTTGGATATCTGGTTCCATAGTCATGAGCATGAGTCCAACAATCTCTTTTGATCCTTTAACCCATGCAGTATGAGCTGCAAGGGCTTCTGGAGCAACTTGCTGACCAGCTTGAGCTGGGACAGGAGCAGGAGGAATTGGCTGCTCTAGGTAATCCAACTTATCCTCAACTGATAGTACAATCCTAAGTTGTCTGTACCAGTCAATGAAGTTGGGTCCAGTTAGTTTTTGTTTCTCGAAGAAACCCCTGAAAACCGAATTGGTAACTACGGAGGTAGTCATCTACAATCAGAAAAAGTTCAAATAATTAGTATTGTCGATAATTAAATTCTTAAAAGAATTAACTACCCAATTAATTACTAATAAGACTGTGTATCTAACTTGACCTCCCACTTATTACCGGAGGTCTGACTAACGTGTAAACAAGTAGGGCAAGAGGTAAGCGATGAGCGTTAATTGCATAGAATGCAACTCTTAGTTTTATGAGACTTATGACATTAGTAAATCTTATAGTAATGTCAAATGCATATTTTGTCTCATCTTATGCCTCGGGTCCGAGGTCTGACCAGGTAACTCGAATTAAGTCGACCAAAAAAGAACGTGCAAAAATTGACAAAAGGTCTGACCAATGGAAAAAATTCGCCATGGGTTGGAAAGGCCCTGAGGTCTGACCAGAGAAGTCAATCCAATTGCACGTGTTCTTAATTTGGCTGGCATAGACTTAAAATTTCACATAGGGGTATACACATAAATGTGACAAAATCGTGTACAAGAAGCATGCAAAACATCTTGTAGCACAAGTTAAGAAAACATTTTGTTAACCTTTTTGGTATAGACATCATTTTGTCAAATGTTCTCGGTAGCTCCATTTTGGACGCACAAAGAAGCGGAGAAACAGGTCAGCGCGAAGCGTATTAAAAACCTGACTTCTTTTGGGGAGCCTAAGCAACCCGCCTTAAACTTCTCTTATAGTTTGTCCATAATGGGTGAGCCGTACTTCCAATTGACTAATGATGTATTAATGTTAAGAAAAACCCTTTGTTAACATTAGTTTTATATATGCCAATATCGCGGGAAGCATTACAAATTGATCAAACCCTATATTGTACTTCTGCATGTGTCCGAAGACACAAGTTATTCCAATAATTCCCTCATATGCCGAAGCATGTAGTGGGGCGGGAGAAGATTAAAGATCAATTTAACCCTAGAAGTTCACTAAAACCATGATCAATTAAGCCATGGTGCAATAGTGATTCATCATATGATAAAAGCATATAAAAACCAATATTTCACAAGAAATCAAATTTCATAGTTTAATGTCCGTATTAAATTTGTCCAAAAACCCCAGTTTCACAAATAACACATAATTGGTCACAAGGAGTATGATTACGTGTATAATATCAGACATGTTCAAACCAAATTTCTCTTTAAGTATTAGTCCGTTTTTAGAGTTTCATAAAGTCCATTTGCAAATATTGAGCAATCACATGGCATATCACATATAAGCAATTAAAACAGACAGAAAAATGGAGTAGAAGTAAAGACAGACTCTTATATTGAAAGCAGTAAATCATATAATGCCTCGAGTTCTCAAAAGAGTCTTCCCCAAACGGAGAACCAAAAGACTCTCACTAGGTTTTCTGCTAAAGTGCCTAGATCGCCACATCCATCATATAGCATGATTGCGTGAGTCTTAAGGCCGAGATAACGAATAGAATAACATGGCAGCTTAATTAACGTTTAATTTTAATCTATTCTTCTTATTAACTAGTAACATTAGTTTAGTTCTAGGTCTTTATTTATTCTTTATGGCAAGAATTGCATGCTGTTGCCTAATTTTCCAATAAAACAATAAATAAACGTTTTCTCATGCAGCCCTAGCGTGTTTAATTCGTGTGTAACCCATAAACACCAAAAGAGGATGACTCGTGATGCCACTGTTGGGATTTAACAACTAGTTAACCAATAACTACGAGTACGCAGCGGATATGGATCTAGTTTGGCACATATGATTAACACACAATAAACATAAAAGAGTACGAGAAAACTAACCTTCGATGAACGAATTAAATGAATCAAACGAGAACCTAAACTTGATATCAAGTGAATAAGATGTCACCTCTATGGTTACTCACACAACACCTTAATCAAACACACCAAGATGCTAGTCTTGATTCACGAACCACGAACACCAAGTGTTTACCTTGTTCCTTGAACCGAATTCCAAATAACCCGTATAACTTGATTACCGAAATCCAGCAAACACCTCTAGTAAGCTAGTACCAAAATCGGTGGACCGAATTAGGGTTTAACCTAAATCGGTAGAACCGAAAATCAAAGAACCCGAACCCTTGATGGTTGTAACCTGTTGTCGACCTTGAGAACAATTAAACCAAACCACCAAGAACCTGTTATGGTCAAACGAGCTAGTGGGATACCTAAATCGCATCTTAAAACCCTTACGAGGTTTATCGAAAATCATATAGCAAGTAGTAAAACCGAAACCCTAACAAATGGTATTCGATGGACTTTTGGGAGAAAAAGAGATCGAGTTTTGCTGAGGTAGGAGGCTGTGTGTATCGTCTGTGTTGAGCTAGGGGAGTAGGTGTATATATAACCTACAAACCCTAGTTCTAGAAGGAGTAGGAAGCTACACTTCCACTCTTATCGCAATACCTTTCCAAGCCTTATCTCTTAGACCCCTGAATCAACTCGAATACTCATTCAAAATCAGATATGGATCGGCTTCACAATAGGTCCAAGTGATTTGAGTATTGTCATTTAAGTCCTTTAGGTTCTATGAACATTTAAGCTTATTACACACAAGATAATAACTTCAAGTCATTTCATGAAATAAATGTGTTCTATGTCTTAACGTGTGTGCCCCCCAATAGGCTCACACATTTCTAGTCGTATTAGAACTAATCCAACTAACATAATCCAATAAAGTGTAACACGGGTAACCTTTGTGGCGAGTAATAGATAACCAATGAAGATGGTAACGCATGTCAAATTTTTCACTTAAACAATTTTCGAGTGATCATTCACTACAAAAAATATATCATTTTACCACACTTTTTTATACACACTTTAGAAAAGTGTGTAAAATATAATGAGTTTGTTCACATTTATAATTGTGTAAAAGTTTGTTACATAAAAAATTCTAAAAAACAATATAACATCTACACTTATATTTGTTGCAAATAAAAGTCCACACTTTTAAGTGTGGAAAAATCCTGCTTAAGGAACCCTAAACGCGTTAAGAGATAATACTTATCTCTTCCTAAATCAACGCTAATTGATAACTATTACTAAAATTATAACAGACTTAACTGTCTGACCAAGCAGTATTAACTTTAAAACTGCCAGGCTTAAGTTAATGCTAGCAGACTTAACTTGCTCTACCAGACTTAACTTCTATTCGTCTATCAGTACTAACTTTAACTAACAGACTTAACTTTAATACTAACAGTATTAAGTCTGTTTACAATATTTTCCTAACAGTTAATAAACTTAAAATATTTTTCACACTATTTAAAAATGTGTAAAAAAAGTGTGGTAAGATAGACATTTTTTTAGTGATCAAAGGGGTGTCGGAACAACATTGTTCACCGGCGATGACTGCGAGTTATAGAATATTCTTTTAGTAGTCGATTATAATAAGTTAACAAGTCCTCAATTCATACATCTCACAACGCCCATAGTTGATTTTAAATTAAACTTTAAACCAAACTTTGTATTATTTTGATAAAGGGTTTCTCCGGTAAATTTTACTACGTACTACGCTAAAAACAGTTAAATGACGCATGCCATCAGTATGTAAACATTGCTGCTACTATAACTTTATTTCGCCTACAAATTGCAACAAAAAGTGGTAAAGTGGCTGCATTATTTAGTTTTCCCTTCAGTTTAGGTTAGATGAAGTTTTGGTCCGGGTTAAGTTCAACCTGGATATATCTTCAAGATTTTAGTAATATATCTAGCTCTTTCTCTATAAAGAGAAGACCAATTATCAAAGAATCCATAGCATCCCCTCAGTTGGTGATAGTTAACTACTTAAAGTATAATCATGTGATGTAGTTGGTATTAGGTTGAAGGTATTCCAGATTGTGTATAGCTCTTTTTGCTTTTTAATAATCATATAAATATATATACCATATGATATGATTTAACAAATATTTATATAGTAATCATATGCATAAAATATTCATAGGGCAATTCTATATTTCCCCAATTAAAACATCAAAATTTTATATTTTCCCAAACATGCATCAAAAGTATTGTACATTATGCATTGTTCACTTATGAATTGGGTAAATATGGCATTTTGAGGTTTATATTGGGTAAATATGGAATTATCTCAATATTCATTCATTATAAAAGAACACTCCAAAAAAGGGATTAACAAGGAAAATTATATATTATCAACAGGGTTAATTAACCAAAGGCTCTCCACAAAAGTAAACCTTGACATTCCAGGCACTACAAAAAAAAGTGCCTTTAGTGACCAATTGTTTTGTCACCACTTAATATTTGGTCTCTATTATCATCGTTTAGTCGCCAATATACTTGTCGTCACTGCATTTTCGTCATTACAGTAGAATTAGTGACGGTTTCAACATTGTGGTCACTAAGTTGTCACAAATGACAACTATGGGTGTAAGCAGTTGAAGCTTATCCATGTGTGCTTTGCTGATAATCTCCTAATGATTTGTCATGGTGAGAAAATGTAACACCCCCAAAATACGATACGCAGCGAAATACAACATTTGGGGTGCTACTTCATAATACATACACATGAGTCCCAGTAAACGTTTAAATGACACGTTTATAAAACAAAATTTATTTTATTTATATGAGGAAAATCAGTTACAAGGTCACAAAATAACTTAAAAACTTCATTTCAAAAAGACATGACACGACTTTTTTTCCAAAGCATCCTTTTGTTTGAATAATCAAAACATTTCACCGAGACACATTCTTTGATATCCACGTTTCGTTCCATCCAAGCCATCAACAACATCTAAACCTGAGATACATGCTTAAAAACGCCAGCAAAACGTTGACTGAATTCATAGAGTTTACTAACAACAATTAGAACGCATGATTGGTTCTACAAAAACACGTATGACTTGCTAGCTAGGCAAGCCGCACAACATTTCCATCTTGTAGGAGCCCGTTTACCGAACCCTAACACATTTATCATTATAGATAAAATAAGTGACCGGGTAGTATGCCACCACCCTTTTCTCAATACAAAATGTCCGTTACAGGGTGTTCGCTATTCAATTCAGGATTCATACCTCGGACAGGGCTGTTAAACCCAATAGATCTATTTAATGCATTCAGCGTTTACCTCCTCGGTAATTAACGAGTATACAATCAAAGGCATATACTCATAACATGGAATCATATCACGTATCAAAACACATTGCGTTCAATTTCCAAAACCAGCATGTATCCCCCTCGCGGGTTTAAAAACGTTTAAAACAGTTTAAAAGCGAGGCTATGAACTCACCTTGATCTAAGCCGAAGATCAAAATAACCGAAACAATCCAAAGACGTCTCAAAAACGAACTCAACCGTGACCTATAATTTATGCCGCTCAATTACTATGCAGTAAAGTACGATCGAATAGTGTGGTGCAAAATCGCAGCTAATTGAAATAGAAGAATTAACATACAACATGTGATAGAAATCCACACTGCGCGTTCTTAGATTCCTAAACCCCACATAATTGAGTTATAGATCATTCTTTTACTTCCCCTTGCACGTTACAATAACTTTATTGAAAAATATTTATTTTTCGAAAACTTTCAATTTCTAGAAAGTTTCTATTATTTCGGGAAAGTTATCATTTTTAGTAAGTCCCGTCATCTAATTATATTTATAATAATATTTATTTATCTCGTTGTACATTCGATACTCAAACTCGGTTATTAATTACCCGTATCGGGATTACGTCCGAATATTACAAAAGTTACTATTTCTAGAATTATCTCCGTTCTCAAACAATCGTTAAGTCTAAAATGTTATACTCGTAATAATAATAGCGATTATTATTTTTATAAACATCCGACAAGAATCACATCAACTCGTTGGCTTTCAAAAGTCAACGTTGGACTTCATTTGACTTTCATTATATACATTATATATATATATATATATATTGGACTTTATTTGAGTTTGACTATATATATATACATATATATATAAAATCTGACCCGCTCAAAATGACCCATTATATCGCATTTTCAAGACTCGGACTCTAAAGAGATTTTATGCAAAACGACTCTCCGAACAACTTTTTAGTTTTGGCCGAGACCTGAAACTCAAAGTAAAATGACCAAAAATTCCCCTGCAAGTTTCTACAGGAACTTATTATATTTTTAACATAACGCAGAAAATTGTCTTTCAGTTTTGACCCGTTATTACGCGATTTTAAAACTAGCAAACCTCGCGGCAAAGTAAAACGACATTCCGAACAACTTTCGTGTTTCGCCGGAAGGCTAAACCAGATTTGAAAGTGCTCAAATCGAACGTTTTTGAATCTGCCAGCATTTCGTATATTTCACAAGTGACTTTATTTTACACTTAAAGTGTACATCTTGAATTCGCTCTAGATTCTTCGTTATTAGGAGGTAGAAGCTCCATTTTATATCAAAACGATCTTCTAAGTAAGCTCTATAATAGTTTTGAATCAAAATTGAGATTTTTAAAGATCTCGATCCTCGTTTTCCGTGCCAAAGTTTCTGCTGAAACTTACATGTTACAAAGTGCGCCAAAATTTATTTTTGACCCAAAATTTTTTTCACGGCACATCTAAAATGGCCTATAATCCATATTCAACTCGCTCAATCAATCAACAACAAAATCTAACTAGACGACGCAAGATCCCACGGATTTCATCACATACAATAACAAAAAACGAATCGAATCGCAAAAACAATTATTAAACTAGTAAGTAAAATACTTACAATGCTATATAAAGCAAGATCGGAATCGATCAATACTCGTCTCGTCCCTTTGTTCCTTAGCCGTGACCTTAGGAACCAAAACCAAAACCAAATCGAATCCAATTCAAGCCCGAATCAAACCAAACTAAACTAATCAATAACCAAGCAACAAAACACACCCTTTTGTGTCTCACCATTGGATCGAACCCACAACCGAAACCAAAACCAATCAAGTTTTTAAATTAAATCTCCCACCAATCTTCCCTATATCACTTTCCCACTAATCTTATTAATCTTAATCAAATCAAATCCCACTTATTTTAATAAAACTCAAACCATGCATAAACCTTAATGCATGTGCATTTTTCTTTCATGGATGATTATATTATAATCATCTAAACTATTTTTGATGGTTGGAAAAATCAAAACATCAAGAGTGTTGGTTTGCTTGCTTCGTTTGAACCAAAAAGAAAAGAGAAGGGCAAGAAAACCAGTTTCTCTCAAGATATAACACTTTAGGTGTCATTTAGGTTTATGTTTTAATGGGTTTTCAAGTATTAAAATGGATTGAAGATATTGTGTTTGTGGGTGTATGTGTGGCCGGACAAGAGAGAACCAAGGGAAGGAGAGAAAATAAAATTTTGAGCTATGTGTGTTTACTTGTGAATATGTAGTGGTTTAAACCAACTTTGGAAGCAACAAGAATAATCATTTCCTGGCATGGGAAAAACAAAGTGTTGGTGTGTGTGTGACTATAGCCGTCGGCTATAAGGAGCTAGAGGGAAGGAAGCATAATTTTTTTTGTAAAATTATTTACATGCATTTTATTTGTGTAAACTTTTAATTAAAAGTAGCACTTGTCACCATTTAAATAAAATGTGAACTTTAAACGCGAGTTTTGGCCAAGGTCGAGGAACAAAAGACGATGGAGTCCGTAAAAATAGAATATACAAAGATGAAACATTAACGAGGCGCGTCATAATTTATTATGAAGCCCAAAACGTTTAACTATCGCGCGGTCAAACGTTGACTCGCGAAACGTCCAAAATAAAATTTCTAAATTCCGTTCGTAATAAAATACGAAAATAACTATTCATGACAAATAAAATTTTAAATGTCGACATTCGTTCACATGAACTTATAAAATAATAATTATGACGTTGAATTCGCGATCGTCATACGCATCGTAAAACTCGGGTTGTTACATTCCACCCACCTTAAGGGAGCGCCGTCCTGGTGCTCGCCCTTTCTTACTTATCTTAACTTTCACTTGCAGTGAGACGATTTCCTCATTATTGAACGAACTCACATGCTCGAACGCAAAAATCACGCGATATAATACTCGCATTGACTATTTCGGATGGAAAGTCAACAAAGCAAATGGTAATTTATACCAACAAGATCAAAATATAATCACAATCGCTCTTATCACAAGAGGAAAAATATGCCACGAAACTTATCCAGGAAAAAATAAATCGCGTCGTTTTTAAATGAAAGACTTTAGACGAAAGATCAACCCAAATCTTAATTTCGTAATCATTCCAACCAAACAAAGCGCACATCGCTACGCAAAACCGAAACATATGTCGCTAACCAAAACCCAAGCGTACGTCATCGTCCAAAACCAAAATACTCACCAATATCCAAAGCCAAAATACACGTGTCGCCCTCCCGGTCTCATTTAATAATGCACCACCGGTTGCGAAAATATTCCGGAGTACATATGACCCCATCAAGGGCATTTTAGCACTAACACATAAAATCACATAAGCACATAATCACATATTCGTCATTTCATGATGACTTCGTATTTCGGCCTAGCTTTACTTAGGCACTTTATCATACTTACTCATTAGCACACTTAGAAACAATCATGCTCGCTTACTACGAAGCCTTAGCAAATATAATCACGACATGTGGGTAGGCATTACCAAGCCGATTCAAATCACATTATACCATGCTTGCGAAATAGTCAAGCCATTCCGACAATAATTCTGACTTAATCACGGCTAAGTCCTAACCAACAATGACCACGCTTGTTATTCGTTAAGCCATGATCGACAATAGTCTCGATTTAATTACGGTTAAGTCCTAACCAACAATGACCACGCTTGTTAATCATCAAGCCATGATCGAAAATAGTTCCGACTTAATTACTGTTAAGTCCTAACCAATCATAGTCATGCTTGTGGTTTATCTCACCATGAATGACTATAGACTTTCAGGATACCAACCCATGTTCACAGAAGACCTTTTGGGTGTGCGAATCCGTCTAATTGAACTTCCACTGAGCCCCAGGCAAATATACCCATTCGCTCACATCCTAAGACGCATCATGGGTTACACAAAAGAGACATAAGCGCTTATTAACATTCAAAGCACATAGCACATAAAGCACATTTTTCACATAATTCGGCGACGATAATCTCGCTAGAAAACACATATATTGTCGAAAGACAATTCAAAAACAACCAGGAAAACAATTGAGCATCATGGGTTCGTTGCTCATTCGATGAAAATCAAAACTCCAACGTTTCCGCATGGCGACTATCATAGTCGACTTATGTGTCGTTGTGTGGTGTATATTTTATTGATTCAAGTTTTAAATTTATAGTCGAGACATTTTCGCTTATTCTTAATTCAATACCGTTCGACTTAAGGCGTTAGCTAATTTGATTGTTCCTCCAGGATGGGAACGGATGTCGCCATTCGGCTAGAGTCTCCAATCTTTTCGCCCTTATAAACACATACTAAGTCGTTACATCAAGGAGTAAGGACCACTACACCTAACCTTAAGTCAGGGGTCGCTTAGTGTCTTATTCTAATCCTCGACGATCCGGGTATAGCTACAACTATACTACCACTACTTTCCATTTCGGGGAAAGAAGTCTTCTTCACGGCCATTGGTTGCTACACATCAATGGAAACACAATTTAAAGAATGAGAGTATTCCTCCATTCCTACACTTTCAACCTCGGAACTATCCACTTAGCTTCCACCCACCTTGGAAACTTTACATCTTAAAAAAGACCCCTTCTCAGTGTCGGTATCTGGTTTGCACCCTCAGTAACTCAAATCTACCATTGCTCACTTGAATACCGACCACACTTGGTCTCAACACATGTCTCCATGACAACCTTCGATCTATATTACCATAAATTAGACTTGACTCCTTTATAGACACACTCGTTCCGAACAATACCGTTGGTATTTTCCCTTCAGGACGACTCGGTCACAACGACTCGCATGAGACTCTCTCCATGCAGTCAATAGGAGTAGGGTTACTTGCACAATAATCCGTAGCAAGGGTAAAAACATTTCTCTTTCGAGAAATCCAACTCGAACAATTTTCTAAAACTCGACATTTTAAAAGGTGACGATTTCCCGACATAGCGTGGTTCTTCCTAAATTATTTATTGGTTGATTCAGTTTATGCATAATTGAGGACAAACGTACGTAATGTCCATCCTCGTCATAAAGCTTCTTTTTTCTTAAGCTACAGCGAAGTCATTTTCTCAGTATTTAAATAAAAAAATGATTTAAGTTAAATAAAATTTTGATTGTTAAAAGAAAGAAAAAGATAAAATAATTCCATCCTCCATTCTTTTTGTTACAAAATTATATTTAAATTATTTTTTGACTCCATAGGCCAGTTTATTGTAATTTGAAAAACACTCTTTCCATTTATTTTCACATAACAGTTGATTTACAACCAATTCCGGTACTATTTCGCGCAACGACATTTGTCCAACACACAAATTCGTTATTGCGATCCACAGTTTTAAAATCATCAATCTACAAAACATCATTTAACATAGTTTGGTCAACGGGTCTCAGCAAGTATAAAAAATAATACCCACTCATGGACCATGCAAGCAAGTATCATACACGTGCGAAGGATTCACCAACTGGAATCATTCAACACTAAAAGGCAACAACATCCACAATAACACAAAACTCATAACCAAGGATAATCACAATCCTTCATAACCATAATAATGATAACAATGCTGGGGGTAGTACACATACAATCAAAAATCCCCCCAAAAGTTACCATCTTCTGTTCCAAGGCCGATACATCCAATCATGATGATTTTTAAGCTTCTAATACAAGAATCCTAAATATCCGAATGGCTGCAGTGTTTACAAAAACAAAATACACCCGGCAGCATGACCTCACTAACTGGCACTAGCAGTTTAGTGACTATACAAATGGTCATAATCCAACCAAAAATCAAAATAAACAACCAATAGGACTACTGAGGTCCTGGTGGTCTCCTCTCTAAATCAGCAAGACGTCTATCCATCCCAAGAATGCACTGCATCAATGTGCTCTCACGGCTGCTCATCTCAGAAACCATAGTCTGAAGCTGCTGAATTCTCCTGTCCCTGTGATGTACGACGGCTTGTATGTTGCACCTGCTGGCTCAATCCCTCGATCCTCTCATCCCTCTGGGTCGCAGCCTGTGACCCTGCTCCACCTGAGTACCGACCTGCTCGAGTCTACCCACGGCCTGAACCATCTGGGACGCCATAACCTGTACTTGTCCCTCTACAGCAGAAACCCTAGGGCCAATCTCCCCAATAGCAATGCCGTCTGCCACCTCAGCATCGCTCACCTGGATCACCTTCTTCACTAGCTGTCCATGTCCATACTCCAGGTTACCCATGCGGGTACTCAAATCCTCAATCACTGACGGAGGTACAGGAAATCCAGGTGCTGGGAGGGTGAAAGACTGTCCCTCAGCAGCGAGCGTGGAAGGCCCCATACCTTAAAGTGGTCGGTGGTGGGCACAATGGAACGGAGGTGGTGTGACGGGATCATCAACTACTCTTCGTTCACTCCCAGACCTTCCTCCTCGCCATCGAATCCTCAGAGTTCATCATCACAAAATCGTTCAATTTTTCAAGAATAACATGGCTATGTCCTCTACATATCAAATCACTAGGGCAATACCTGTTCCTTTCCATTCAGTCAGCCATCTCATCAATTACCTGTACTAACCATCTGTTATGCCCCGCTCCATTCTCCTAGTCACTTCCAACTTCTCAAACCACTAATTTAATAAATTTAACTACAACATTCTCCTATTTTTCCTCCTACCTACCTTTTCAATCTTCAATAAAAAAAAAAAAAAACCCCCCCCCCCCCCCCAAAAAACCACCAAAAAAAAAAAAAAAAAAAAAAAAAAAAAAAAAAAACAAAAATCCCCAAAAATTACCCCCCCCCCCCCCCCCCCCCCCCCCCAAAATTTTTTTTTTGCTGTCTATAAAACAAAATCACGAAAAAACTCACAAAACACACACACCCAAAAAAAAAGGAAGTCGAACACACGGTCCGTGGACAAGGTTCGCCCATGATACTTACAAAGAAATATGAAAACTTATATTAGTAACCATTATACATATTTTTAATCATATGTAAAAATTATATATTCATATATTAGGATGATTTCATTATATCGCTTTAAATGCATAAAGAAATTAAACTTTTCGCGAGATGCGAATACCGAGTTAATTATATATATATATATATATATATATATCATAGATATATATTATATTATATATATATATATATATATATATATATATATATATATATATACTTATATAATCATTACTTATACCAAGTGTATCCCACTTGTCACGCACATAATATGCAATTAAAGGCATCAACAAGGCTTCTAAGGATCGGGAACAACACGGCGCAGATATCGGACAACGGTGAAAGACTCGTGACAATTTCCGAAAACAGTTGTAGTCCAAGTTTTGTAAAACAACTTAGTTCGCTACAACTCGTGCTCTGGTAAATTCTGGTAACACCACCAAAATACGGATACGAAGTGAAATACTAACATTTGGGGTGTCACTTCATATTACTTACACACGTGTCCTAGTATAACGTTCAAATGATACGTTTATAAACCAAATTTTTTTATTTATATGCGAAAAATCAGAGTTACAAGGTCCCAAACTAACTTAGAAACTTCATTTCAAAAGTCATGACACGACTTCTTTTCCAAAGCATCCTTTTGTTTAAATAAACAAAACATTTCCCCGTGACACAGTCTTTGATATCCGCGTTCCGTCCCATCCAAGCCATCAACAACATCTATACCTGAGATACATGCTTAAAAACGTCAACAAAACGTTGAGTGAATTCATAGAGTTTACAAACAACAATGAGAACGCAATATTTGGTTCCACGAAACACGTATGACTTGCTAGATAGGCAAGCCACACAACATTTCCATCTTGCATGAGCCCGTGTACCAAACCTTAACACATTTATCATGATAGACAAATAAGTGATCGGGTAGTATGCCACCATCCCTTTCTCAATACAAAATGTCCGTTACAGGGTGCTCACATTCGGATTCATACCCCGGACAGGGCTGTCAAACCCAATAGAACTATTTTTCAAAACAAGCATGTATCCCCCTCGCGTTTTTAAAAACATTTAAAACAATTCAAAAGCGAGGCTATGAACTCACCTTGATCTAAGCCGAAGATCAAATAACCGAAACAATCCAAAGATGTCTCAACGATGAACTCAACCGCGACCTATAATTTATGTCGCCTGATTACTATACAATAAAGTACGATCGAACAGTGCGTGCATCGCAACTATTAAAATAGTATACACATACACATGTGATGAGAAATCCACTTGCGCGTCCTAGATCCTAAACCCCACATATTTGAGTTATGATAATTCTTTTACTTGCACGTTCGATACTTTATCGAAAACTTTCTATTTTCGGAAAAACTTTCTATTTTTAAGAAGTTGCTATTTTTGAAAAGTTACCATTTTTAGTAAGTACCGTCATCTAATTAGACTTATAATAATATTTATTTATCTCGCCGAACTTTCGGCATTCAAATTGGTTATCATTTACTCGTATCGGTATTATATCCCGATTATTACAAAAGTTACTATTTTTAGAATTATCTCCATCGTAACAATCGTTAAGTCTAAAATGTTATACTCGTAAAATAATAGCGTTTATTATTTTTATAAACATCCAACAAGACTCACATCAACTCGTTGACTTTCAAAAGTCAACGTTGGACTTTATTTGACTTTGACTATATGTATATATATTTTACTAAGTCTGACCCGACCAAAACGACCCACTATATCACATTTTTACGACTCGGACTCTAAAGATATTTTATGCAAAACGACGTTCCGGACAACTTTTAGTTTTAGCCGAGACCTGAAAGTCAAAGGAAAATGACCAAAATGCCCCTGCAAGTTTCTACGGGAACTTATTACATTTTTAATTAAAGTGCAGAATTTGACTTTCAGTTTTGACCCGTTATTACGCGATTTTAAAACTAACAAACCTCGTGGCAAAGTAAAACGACATTCCGAACAACTTTCGTGTTTTGTCGGAAGGCTAAAACGGACTCAAAAGTGCTCAAATCGGACGTTTTTTAATCTGCCAGCATTAAGTATTCACAAGTAACTTAATTTTCTACTTAAAGTGTATATCTCGATTTCGCTCTAGATTCTTCGATTAGGAGTTAGAAGATCCATTTTATATCAAAACGATCGTCTAAGTAAGCTTTATCATATTTTTCATTCAAAAATCAGATTTACAAAATCTCATGCATCGTTTTCCGCGCCAAAGTTTCTGCTAAAAACTTACACGTTACAAAGTGCGCCAAAATTCGCTTTTGACCCAAAAATTCATTCACGACACATCTAAAATGACCTATAATCAATATTCAACTCACTCAATCAACCAACAACAAAATATAAGCTAGACGATGCAAGATCTCTCAGATTTCATCACATGCAATTGCCAAAAATCAATCGAATCGCAAAAATAAAAATAGCACTAGTATAAGATATACTTACAATGCTATACGAAGCAAGATCAGACTCGATCAAAACTCGTCTCGTCCCTTTGTTCCTTAGCCGTAACCTTGGGTACCAAAACCAAACCCAAATCGAATCCAAATCAAACCCAACTCAAAACCAAACTAATCTTAATTAATAACCAAGCAACAAAACACACCCTTGTGTGTCTCTACCTGGTTCGAACCCACAACGAAACCAAAACCCCTCAAGTTTTCAATTCAAATCTCCCACCAATCTTTCTTATATCACTTTCTTACAAATCTTATTAACCTTAATCAAATCAAAACCCTCTTGTTTTAGAAAAACTCAAACCATGCATAAACCTTAATGCATGTGCATTTTTCTTTCATGGATGATCAAGATATCTTCATCTAAACAATATTTGATGGTTGGAAAAAATACAAACATCAAGGGTGTTTGCCTTGATGATTCATCCGAACCTAAAAGAAAGAAGGAACAAGAAAACAATGTTTCAGCTTGATTCTTGATTAACCTAAACTATTTTGAATGAGGTTTGAATGGATTGCAATAATCAAAGTTGTTGATGGTGCTTGTGTTTGTGTTTGTATCCGGCCGAACCCAAAGAGAAAACAAGGGAGAGAACAAAAATTATACTGGGTGTTCTATTAGTGTTTTATATATGTGTAAGAGAGCTTAGCTAATCTTGGAAGCAACCAAAACTCATAATCATATCTTGGCATGAGAAAAACAAATGTTTGTGTGTGTTGGTGTCCCATAGCCGGCGGCTATAATGGCTAGCGGCTCATCATGCATATTTTTTTTGAATTTTAATTACTTGCATTTTATTTGTGTAACTCTTAATTAAAATGTAAACATGACACCATTTTATTAATGTTGTGTACACCAAAGTCGCGGGTTTGGCCAAGGTCAAGGAACAAGGACGACATTCGTAAGAAAAAATTATAATTTACAATCTTAAAAATTACGAGACGCGTCGTAAATTTTTACGATTCTTAAAACGTTTAACGAAACGCGCGTTCAAACGTTAACTTGCGAAACGACCAAAGTAAAAATTTCTAAATTCCGTTCGTATTTTCGACAAATAAAATTTTAAATGTCGACGTTTGTTCACATGAACTTATAAAATAATAATTATGACATCGTATTCTTGATCGTCATACGCGTCGTAAAACTTGGGTTGTTACATTTCTCCCACCTTAAGGGAGCGCCGTCCCAGTGCTCGTCCTTTCTTACTCATCTTAATTTCACTTGCAGTGAGACGGATCCCTCATTATCGAGTGGACTCACATGCTCGAACGCAAAAATCACGCGATATAACACTCGCCTTGACTATTCCGGATGGAAAGTCAACGAAACAAATGCTAATTTATACCAACGAAATCAAAATATAATCACAATCGCTCTTATCATAAGAGGCAAAATTCACCACGGAACGTATCCGGGAAAACAGAAATCGCGTCGTTTTTAAACAAAAGACTTTAAACGAAAGATCAACCCAAATCTTAATTTGGTGATCATTCCAACAAAATAGAGCGCACATCGATACACAAAACCGAAACATACGTCGCGAACCAAAGCCCAAGCGTACGTCATAGTCCAAAACCGAAATACTTATCAATATCCAAACCAAAATACACCTATCGCCCTCCCGGTCTCATTTAATAATGCATCACCGATTGCGAAAACATTCCGGAGTACATATGACCCCATCAAACGCATGATAGCGCTAATACATAAAATCACATAAGCACATAATCACATATTCGTCATTTTACGGTGACTTTACATTTCGGCCTAGCTTTACTTAGTCACTTTATCATGTTTGCTCATTATCACACTTAGCAAAATCATGCTCGCTTACTATAAAGCCTCAGCAAATAAACCATGCTCGCTTACCATGAAGCCTTAGCAAAATAACCGTGCTCGCTTACCGTTAAGCCTTAGCAAAATAACCGTGCTCGCTTACCATGAAGCCTTAGAAAAAACAATCACGACATATGGGTAGGTATTACCCAAGCCGATCCAAATCACATTATACCATGCTTGCTAAATAGTCAAGACATGATTGATAATAATTCTGACTTAATCACGACTAAGTCCTAACCAACAATGACCACGCTTGTTAATCGTCAAGCCATGATCGACAATAGTTCCAACTTAATCATGGTTAAGTCCTAACCAACAATGACCATGCTTGTTAATCATTAAGCCATGATCGACAATAGTTTCGACTTAATTACGGTTGAGTCCTAACCAACAATGACCATGCTTGTTAATCATCAAGTCATGATCGACTATAATTCCGACTTAATTACGGTTAAGTCCTAACCAATCATAGTCATGCTTGTGGTTTATCTCGCCACGAATGACTATAGACTTTCGGGATACCAATCTATGTTCACAGAAGACCTTTTGTGGGTGCGTACCCGTCTAATTGAACTTTCATTTATTTTTGGCCAATATACTCATTCACTCACATCCTAAGCCATATCACGGGCTACACAAAAGCGACATAAGCGCTTATTAACATTTAAAGCACATAGCACATATAGCACATTTTTCACATAATTCGGCGGCGATAATCCTGCTAAAAACACATATATTGTTGAAAGAAAATTAAAAAACAATCAAGAAAACAATTAAGCATCATGGGCTCGTTGCTCATTTGACGATGATCGCATTTCCAACGTTTTCACATCACGACTAACATAGTTGACTTAGTCACAATGTATCGCATCAAATCTTTAGACGACTCAACTAATCAAGTCAAGACAATTATGCTCATTCCCAATTCGATACCGTTAGCTACTTTGACTGTTTCTCTAGGATAGGAACGGATGTCTCCATTCGGCTAGAGTCTCTAATATTTTCGCCCTTATATACGCACACTAAGTCGCTACATCAAGGAGTAAGGACCACTACACCTAACCTTAAGTTAGGGGTTGATTAGTGTCTTATTCTAATCCTCGATAATCCAGGTATAGTTACAACTATACTACCACTACCTTCCATTTTGGGAAAAGAAGTCTTCTTCACGGCCATCGGTTGCTACATCAATGGCAACGCACATTTAACATAGGAGAAGTCTTCTCCATTCCTCACTTTCAACCTCGGGACTAACCACTTTGGCTTTCACCTACCTTGGAAACTTTACATTTTCAAGAAGATCACTTCTCAGTGTCGGTGTATGGTTTACACCTTTGATAACTCAAATCTACCATTGCTCACTAGCATATCGGCCACACTTGGTCTCGACACATGTCTCCATAACATCCGTCGATCTTATATTATCACGAATTAGACTTCACTCCTTTCTAGACGCACTCGTTCTGAATAATACCATTTGTATTTTCCTTTCGAGACGACTCGGTCACAACGACTCACATGAGACTTTGTCCATGCAGTCAGTAGGAGTAGGGTTACTTGCACAAAAATCCATAGCAGGGGTAAAAACTCTTTTCTCTTTTGAGAAATCCAACTCGAACAACTTTCCAAAACTTGACATTTTAGAAGGTGACAATTTATCCGACATAGCGTGGTTCTTCCTAAATTATGCATAGTTGAACAAGTTATGCATAACTGAGGACCAAACGACGTCATATCCGTCCTCATCAAAACGTTCATTTTTCATACGCTACACGCGTAAGTCATTTTCTTGGTAATTTTTTTTTAAATAAAAGTAAAAATATAATTGTTTCAAAAGAAAGAAAAGAAGATAGCATCATTCCATCCTCCAATCTAAAAAAATATTTTTTTTAAAAAGAAAATTTATCTGACACCATAGGGTCAGTTTATGAAATTTAAAAACATATTTTCCATTACTTACACAAACAGTTTACACAACAAAATCAATACAATTCGCGCAACGACATTTGTCCAACACACAAATTCGTTATTGCAATCCACAGTTTTAAAATCATCAATCTACAAAACATCTTTTTATATAGTTCGGTCAACGGTCACAACAAGTACCAAAAGTAATACCCACTCATGGACTATGCAAGCAAGTATCATACACGTGCGAAGGATTCACCAACGGGAATCATTCAACACTCAAGGACATCAACATCCCCAATCACACAAAACTTATAACCAAAGATAACCATAATCTTTCATAACCATAACAATGATGATAATGCTAGGGGTCATATACATACAACCAAAAATCCCCCAAAAGTTACAATCTTCGGTTCCAAGACCGATACATCCAATCATGATGATTTCTAAGTATCTAATACAAGAATCCTAACATATCTAAATGGCTGCGGTGTTTACAAAAACAAAATACACCCGGCAGCATGACCTTACTAACTGGCACTAGCAGTAGACTATACAAATGGTCATAATCCAACTAAAAATCAAAATAAACAACCAATAGGACTACTGAGGTCCTGGTGGTCTCCTCTCCAAATCAGCAAGACGTCTATCCATCCCAAGAATACACTGCATTAATGTGCTCTCACGGCTGCTCATCTCAAAAACCATAGTCTGCAGCTGCTGAATCTGCACATCTCTTTGCTGTATAGCGGCCTGCAAAGTCTGCACCGGCTGGATCAATCCCGCAATTGCCTCATCTCTCTGGGTCGCAATCTGCTGACCCTGCTCTACCTGGGTACCGACCTGCTCGACTCTACCCACGACCTGAACCATCTGGGACGCCATAACCTATACCTGTCCCTCTACAGTCGAAACTCTGAGGCCAATCTCCCCAATAGTAATGCCATCAGCCAGCTCAGCATCGCTTACCTGGATTACCTTCTTCACAAGCTGTCCATGTCCGTACTCTAGGTTACTCATACGGGTACTCAAATCCTCAATCACTAACGAAGGTACAAGAAATCCAGGTGCTAGGAGGGTGAAAGATTGTCCCTCAGTAGTAGCAGTGGATGGACCTCCTACCTCGTAAGTGCTCGGTGGAGGCACAACTAACATCGAAGGTGGTGTGACGGGAGCCATCAACCACTCCTCGTTCACCTCCCAGACCTCCTCATCATCACCGAATATCATGGCTATGTCCTCCTTCACATCAATCGCTGGAGTGATCACCTGCTCCTCCATCTCTACTATCGGCTCAACAATCTCATCAACTACCGGGCCAACCATCAGCTCGTCTACCTCAGCTCTCAGCTCTCCTAGTAATGGCACATCTGCCTCAATCCATCCGTTGTTGTTGTTGTTTGGTTTACCAGCATACCCTGGTAGCGGTCTGGGCGCGAAGAAGTCGTAAGCGGGATGCGACTCTGGCTTATCTATAGGGAAGTTGAACACACGGTCCGGTGACAAGGGTTCGCCCATGATACTACAAAGAAAAGAAATACTTATATTAGTAACCATCATACATATTTTTAATCATATGTAAAATTATACTCATCATATATCAGGATGATTTCATTATATCTAGACATGTGTGTCCGATCACATCCTCATTCAAATTTAACCAATGGTTAGGATGAAGAATAATATTGGGTAGGAACCTTCTAACTTTCACCAAAAAGCGCTAACGACCACAAGAGGCACTAGACATGCAACATGGCTCGTAACGACGAAATAGAACAATGCAAGCGCGAACAAGTCCTCATTTGCGTAAAACCAACGACTAATCATTAGGTGAGAGGGAAGCAAAATGTTGTTAAATAAAAAATCAAGAAACAAATAGATTAAGATCTAAATACAAGTTACTTGACACTTTTTCCGGATCCGTTACATGTTTAAGACACAACTATTTACAACGTTTGATATAGATCTAAACATCAACCTAAGTTGGCGTTCCGTAACGATCCACTGTCCCATCATGCCATAAACTTTAATACTTACAAGGTAAGTCGGTGATATCTTCCACTTTGTAAATACTTTACATCGTTGATTTTTTAGACGTATCAAACGAATACATAGATCCTTCATGTAATTCCTTCAGGTACTAATGCTCTTTGCAAAACAATTATGTTCAAACTTTCTTTCCCTCTCCTTTTTGTATTATTTATTTTTTTTTTTGATTCTTTTTGTCTTAACTATTCTTTTCAAATCTCGGGGTAGGTTTCACCATCTTCACAATCCTGTTTAATTCGGAGAATTTCTTCGATAGTTCTTCGTTCTTCGATTTCATCATTAATTGTGACAGTAGTAAAATCACATGAGTTTTGACTACTAATATACATTCCCATTTTCAATGTGCAAATTTTCAACCGCACCAAAGATAGAAAATGACACAAGACTCGGGAAATACAAACTTTACACTTTAAGTAACTAGCAACTGTATATTAAACTTAATCTAACAGGGTAGGTTATGTGGTAAGGGTGTTGAAAAACAAAATAACGAAAATAGATAGTTGGTAGTAATTCCTAAGATTACGCTCTACGAGTTGTTTCTAATGGATTTTTCATCACTCTAAGAATGAGAGTGAAAAGGGTTAAATACGGGTGAGGTTAAACTAACTGTGTGGTAGTTAGGTTAATAAGCAACATGTAAAGGCGATTTGGGTGTAATCTAATATTTACAATTTAATCTAAGTTACTCATCTTATCAATAGTATCATCCATTGTGGTCTCGAGTGATATACAATGCAAGTTTAAAGTCTACAACATCAACTGGCTACACTCATATTTTGTGAAATTTGGGTAATCATTTGTAAATGGAAAGGTTAAATCTCACATTATCTAACATGGTTATTGTTTTTGTGCGGGTTATGTATGAAGTAATTTTACATAAGTATGCTTGAAAGTTTTTTGAAAATTTGAGCATAATTTAAGCATTTTAATGTGGAAATTAGGACAATGTCAAAACATTCATAATTACAAATCCTACACTTGAATTATACAACGTATGTGTTGTAATATATATTAATTATTAATTCGGGAATTTAAAAAGTATTAAATGAGAAACTCCCTGATATTGGTCAGAGCTTCTCAAGTTGCGTTTACGAGCATGATTTGTGTGTTGAAAAAGCGTCTTAAATCCTAGCTCGAAACAAACTCACACCACTCATAATTATAGGAAAATATGCATTTCCACCCATTACGTCGTCGTATATTTCTTTCATGAGGTCCTGTATAAAAAACAGGTGAATTCTTTCTTGGTATCTAGAGTTATTTTAACTAAACATAAACAAACTAATACGGGTCAGTCGGGTAATACGGCCGGTATAGGTTAGTGAATACGAGTATTGCAGAAACTGAACCACTAATGTTTTTAAAGTGAATAAGATAAAGTTGAATATGTGCCAACTAATCCATACGACGTACATGGTATGGAGCGGATATGGCCGTATGATGTCTGGAAAGAAGACTGATATCAAGATTAAATAACAATCGGTTATCTCCGGGAAGTGCTTTTATTTACAGTGAAGTCTTTAAGTTAGACTTTTCTTCAGCTTCTCTTTTACTCAGCCTTTAGTCACCATCCATCCTTCGTCCATTATCCGAAAGATTTCTTGGTAAGCTAGGCGTGCCTCTTTTCTTGTAATAGTAAGATCGTCATATTCGTCTTCTTTTATAGCAACATACTCATCATCATTATTGAACGAATATTTGATCATCATATATCTCCTTACATTGCATACCGACGACTCACGAACTTTACATATTCTCATCTCTAATTGATTTATCTTCATTTATAAAGCCATCATAATTTGCATATATTTCTCGTTTCATTTGTTCGAACATTGATCATCATCAATCATCTTTGATAAATTTCCATGATAGCTTTGTTCTTAAAGCCTCATTTTTTAATAACATCTTCAAAGATTCATCTACCATTCGTATATCTGATATATGGAGTTGGTTTCCAATAATGTAAGTTCTGGGTAAGTTTCCTCCATTACAGTATCCATCATTTCTCCAACTACAGGTTGGCCATTCTGAATATCCAGTCTTATAAATGAAAGGCTTGCACGTATGTTTGACTGGTGTTGGCTCTTTCTGTATTCCATTATCAAGCCATGGCTTGTCGTTTCACCTTTGGATACTTCTTTATTCCATTCGTAGATCAGTCGTCTCTTATAGATTTTCATAGGTCTTAAACCCCATAATTATCCTTCGTAAGGTTCGAATCTAACTTTGAGAGGTTAATTTAAATTCATTAAATGCTGGGAACAGAGAGGTGTCTCATAGTTAAATTTATTTTAGCCGTCGTATTCTAAAGACTTCAGCTAATTTCATCTCATCATCAGAAGATTCTTAGTCAGTGGCTCTACTTCATTCTTTCCTCTGGATCAAGTTATTCCATATACTGCTGTCATTGGTATATGATCCATTTATCTTGTAGTTGAAATTTTTTGACCCCAACCATTCATAAATGCAACATCAGACGGATCATACCCAATAGTCTAAGTCAGCAGGCTGCATGCTCCAATATTCATCTATTTTCTGAGTTCATAGGATGTTGTAACTTAAGTCATATGTGCAATAAATCTGTATCATATACCGCTTAATCGACTGATTCCTTTGTTTGAAAACTTACAAGTGGTGTATCGAAGGTGAGCGAAACATCTTCGATTAACATCCTTAATTTTTCGAACTCTCTTTAATAACCTTTTGTCAGTTTACTGAAAAAATATCCAGAAAAATTATCAGTAGAACAGCGGAGGAATGGTATATTATAAAATATTGGGCTTTAAGTGTCGAGCATTAGAGAAAAGAATTTTATCAGTGATCGATACGCGTTTCCAATAGAAGTGGTTACGCTGTGTGTTTTAATCTGTTGGGATGAAGAGTTGTATTAGACTGAAAGTTGTATACGCCGTCTCTGAGGGGAATTTCGCTAAGATGCATGTTTTGGTCCAGGGGTGGCGTTTCGTCTAGAAGATTGTGGTCTACTTGTTCGCGTCCTACAAGGTGTGGATACGCTGTATTCAACTTTCGACCAAAACAGTGTATTTAAGAATAACAATTAAATAAGCAAACAAATAAACACACAAATATATAAGCAAACAATTAAAGACAAATATACAAATATTACAGAATATACATAGATATACACTAATCAAAATTACACTACTCTTATGGGTAGATCCTAATCGAATATTAAAAAACCAAATATCAAATAAAATCAAGATTAATTTTCATCCCGACTATCGGCGCCCAAAAACTTGAAGTGTATGGTGTTGGTGTATATATTATTGATTAAGTTTTAAATTTATATTTTGCGACTAAACCAAACAATTCAACACTTTAACGGCAGTGTACCGATTGGTAGTAGTTTTGGTGGAAGTAGGGTTGTCGAACTTGAGCGAGGTTAATCTATCAATTTAATTTAAAATCTGGCAATCTAATCTATGTTAATTTTATTCTTTTCTAAACCTATTGTTAAAACCTATGCTAGTCTAAATCCTTAGTCTAAAGGAGAAAAGGGGGGCGGGGGGTTAGCTGAGAGACAGGGCCACGGTTAGGTTGGTGGGCTACAATCAATTCAAGCACTTTTACCCACGCAAGTAATAACAAAAGATAAAAGGACGGTCAAACCTTATATAAGAAAACTATATTAACCCTTAGTAATCGATTAGAATGGTTGGTTTGGTTATTAAGTGCAATATTTCTTCTCTCGAGGTAGGCATATCATTCTTAAGATCTTAGGAAGTTTAATCATCCAATAAGACCTAACACTTAATTGTACAATTAAAGCACTTCGCATAAAGCATCTTATTTTCTGATTATAATCTATCATAGGATTAAAAGAATGGTGATCCTCGCTTAAAACCCATAGCTCATAGAGACTTTTCCCAACTAACGATTAATGGCATTTATACACTAGTAGTCACTTGTCCAAACTATCCAATGGAATCATAACGTTACTTGTTGAATTATCTAGGTCACCTGCTAGTCACACGTATCAATAAACCATTGGCAATACCAATTATTAACTAGTTAAGCCCGAAGCACATCCTAAGACACAAGATTAGAAAGGAAAATATTTATGTAACTATAATTCTAGATGTATAAATTACTATATGGAGAGCTATCCCAGACTTTAGATCTACTTGGTCCATTTCACTGAGATACAGTTGAATTATAGGTCGATACATCTTGCGCGTAAAACAAGTTTTTTTAATGATAACTAAAATCACGCATTACAACGATAAATCAAGAAATCGAGATAAACAAATACCAAACATTCAAATCTTCATAATAATGGCTAATACCCGAAGGTATTAGCCTTCAAACTTCATAATAAATACAAGAGCAATTATTTAGCCAAGGTAAACTAACCGAGTTAACGAATGATACCAAAAATTGAACGATTACTAAAGTATATGGAATTACATGTTGTCTCCTATGGAATTGATAACGTTGCTCGACCCTTCTGCTCTTTTTCTCCTTGAAAATTGACTTTTATGGTTTAGGTAATCGAGAATATGATTAAGCCACTAAGAAAACTCGTTTTTGGTGTTTTCTATTTTATTAGGTCTGGAAGTCGGTTGATTACGCGTATCCATTGGTTGATACGGCATATTGGATTTCTCTGGAGTTGGGACCAAGCTTGATATCTTCCAGTATATTACGTTCGATTCGATATTTGAATACGGCGTATTGAGTCTTCTGGATACGACATTTTGGCTTATTCCTCTGTGGTCTTGGTGAGTGCAGGGCCGGATGTACAACATATTCTTCCTTGGATGGAAACGACGGAATTGGTCTTTCAGAATAGTAATCTTCAAAATATCTTATTTAAGCTCTAGAATCGTGCCCTTGCTATATTTCACCAATTACTTTCCACTAATTACTCAATTCTCAAAATTAAATCGATTATGTAACAATTCTTTGCAATAACTTACAAAATGGTTATCTATACATGGGATAAATAATGCTATAAAAATATACGTTATTTGATGTCATCACCGACTCGCTTCTAACACCTCGCATCGAATCTTAGATGACTCAACTAATCAAGTTGAGACAATTACACACATTCCTAATTCAATACCGCTCGACTTAAGGCGTTAGCTACTTTGATTGTTCCTCCAGGATGGAAATGGTGCCGCCATTCGGCTAGAGTCTCTAATATTTTCTCCCTTATATACGCACACTAAGTCGTTACGTCAAGGAGTAAGGAACCACTTACACATAACCTTTAAGTTCAAGGTCGCTTAGTGCCTTATGTCTAATCCGCAACGATCCGGGTATAGTTTTAAAACATACTATCACTACTTCTCATTTCGCGGGGGGGAAAGAAGTCTTCTGCACGGCCATTGGTGGCTACATCAATGGAAAACACATTTAACTAGGAGTAGTCTTCTCCATTCATCACTTTCAACCACGGAAGTAACCACCTTGGCTTCACCCATCTTGGAAACCTTGCGACTCATGAGACCCCTTCTCAGATTTTGTCGGTTTATCTGGTTCGCACCCCTTAGAACTCAAACCATACCATTGCCTCATAGATACCAACCACCTTGGTCTCAAACATGTGCTCCATTGACCACGTCTGATTATATTACCAAGATTAGATTACTCCTATATAGACTCACTCGTTTCGAAACAATACGTTGGTACTTTTCCCTTCAGGACGACTAGGCCACAACGACACGCATTGAGACTCTCTCCATGCAGTCAATGTGAATAAGGTTACTTGCACATAATCCGTAGCAGGGGTAAAACACACTTTTTCTCTTTCGATTAATCCAACTCTAACAATTTTTCCAAAGCTCGACATTTTAATAGGGGGGCAATTTCATAAACATAGCGTGGTTCTCCTAAATTATGCATAGCTTGATTCAAGTTTGCATAATTGTGGGAACCAAAACGACGTAAAATCCTTCCTCGTTAAGACGTTTCTTTTTCAAAGCTACAATCGCGCAGTCAATTTTCTTGGTTAAAGTAAAATATTTTTTTGTAAATAAGAAAGTAAAATTATAAATGTTTCAAAAGAAAGAAAAGAAAATAGCATCATTCCATCCTCCATCCTTATTATTTAAAAAAAATTTGAAAAGAAAATTTATTTGGCACCATAGGGTCAGTTTATGAAATTTGAAAACACATTTTCCATTATTTACACAAATAGTTTATACAACAAAAATCAGTACAATTCGCGCAACGACATTCATTCAACTCACGAATTTGTTATTGTGATCCACAGTTTTAAAAATCATCAATTCACAAGACATCTTTTTATATAGTTTAGTCAACGGGTCTCATATGTTATCAATAATACTACCCACTCATAGACTATTCAAGCAAGTATCATACACATGCAAAGGATTCACCAACTTGAATCATTCAACACTCGAGGTCAAGTCAATCTAGTAACAAGACCACTCAAGGGAAACAATATCCACAATCACACAAAACTCATAACCAAAGATAACCACAATCTTTTCATAACCATAACAATGATGATAATGTTGGGGGTAGTACACGTACAACAAAAAAATCCCCCAAAAGTTACAATATTCGGTTCCAAGACCGATACATCCAATCATGATGATTTCTATGTTTCTAATACAAGAATCCTACATATCTGAATAGCTGCGGTGTTTACGAAAACAAAATACACCTGACAGCATGACCTCACTAACTGGCACTAGCAGTTTAGTGACTATACAAATTGTCATAATCCAACCAAAAATCAAAATAAACAACCAATAGGACTACCGAGGTCCTGGAGGTCTCCTCTCCAAATCAGCAAGACGTTTATCCATCCCAAGAATGCACTGCATCAATGTACCCTCTCGGCTGCTCATCTCAAAAACCATATGATAATGCCTAAATTATACATGTTTTCTATGGCGTTATTTATATATATTTTATCATTTCTCGTGAACTTTCGATACTTAATTAAGCTTAAATTGCTTATAGGTTCACTTGAAGACTCTAAAGACCCAAGCTCAAGAATCTATACACTTTGGGAGGCGAATACAAGAAAAGAAAGATTTCTAGCCAAAATTCAAGAAGTCCGCCGCACTTGTTACATTATGCGCCGCACTTTCCTCTGAAATTCAAACACCGCCGCACTTACAATATTGTGCGCCGCACATTTTCCCAAAGATTGAAGAATTAAAGTCCATTAAATGCACCTGCATTAACTCCTTAAAACCGCCACACTTATTTGTAAGTGCGCCGCACTTCCAGTAAAGTCATTAAATGCTATCGCATTAACTCACCAAGTCCGCCACACTTATTTGTAAGTGCGCCACACTTTATACCAAAATATTGCCTATAAATTGAGACGAAATTTCTCAACCAAATCATTCCTCTCACAACCATTTCTCACTACCTATCTCATTCTACACACACATACCTTTCCCCTTTCAACAAAACACCAAGAAATACCTTTTCCCTTGAAGAAAAAGATCTAACGAATCAGATCGAAGGTAAGTTTCTTACCTTGTTATTGATATAATGGAAATTTATATAATGAGTTACTTTTGTTATGAACTCCTTTGCATGAGAGGCTAAATCTACTCATGATACTCGGTGAAGTTATGATAATGAATAAGTGTTTGGTATGATCTTGACGACTTTAATCCTAAGCTTATGTTGCAACCCTATTATATCCCATCTTATCTATTTTTTCTTATCAACTTAGATTATATAATCATATCGGTATTAGGTCGAAAGAAAACGTTATGATCTATGTGGTTTTAAAGATTTGTCTATGGTCTTTAACGTCTGTGCGAGAATCATTTTCGTAAATTGATAACACAAAAATAAGCTGTGATATAATAAGTTACTGGATTATTTGGTAAACAATTTGGTCTAGTTAACTAAATATAAGTCTTAAGTTAACAAGTTTGATCTGTGAATAGTTTTTACGAGAAAATCGTCTTTTAAATTCAATGCACCATTCTTCGAGGTCAAATCATTTCTTTTTTTTTACAACACTTATAAGTTATTTTTCAACTATCCGAGTAGTCATACTTTTTATCATTGGTAATTAAAAATTATTTTCAAATTGTTAAAGTCTATTTCTTTCTGATTATTTGAAACACTACTCTAATCCTGTGGATCGGCTGGTCTTACCTAAAAAGATTATACTACATACGTGGGTTATACTTTTACCCGTGTGTTTCCATATAATTATCTGGTATTTTCAGTCTTATAAATTTAAATCTTTTAAAACACGTCACCATAGTCTGTAGTTGCTGAATCTGCACATCTCTCTGGTGTACAGCCGTGTGTAAAGTCTGCACCTACTGGCTCAATCCGGAAATCGCCTCATCTCGCCGGGTCGTAGTCTGTTGACCTTGCTCCAATTGAGTACCGACCTGCTCCAATCTGCCCACGGCCTGAACCATCTGGGACGCCATAACCTGCGCCTGTCCCTCTACAGCAGAAACCCTGGGGCCAATCTCCCCAATAGTAATGTCATCCGCCACCTCAGCATCGCTCACCTGGATCACCTTCTTCACAAGCTGTTCATGTCCATACTTCAGGTTACTCATACGGGTGCACAAATCCTCAATCACTGACGGAGGCACAAGAAATCCAGGTGCTAGGAGGGCAAAAGAATGTCCCTCGGCAACAATAATATATGGGCCTCCTACCTCATAAGTGCTCGGTAGGGGTACAGTTGGCATTAGAGGTGGTGTGACGGGAGCATCAACCACTCCTCATTCACCTCCTAGACCTCTTCCTCATCCTCGAATCCCTCAGAGGCGTCATCACCAAACAACATGGCTAAATCCTCCTCCACATCAATCACTAGGACGATCACCTGCTCCTCTATCTCTACTATCGACTCAACAATCTCGTCAACTACTGGGCCAACCATCGACTCGTCTGCCTCAGCTCCCAGCTCTCCTAGTAATGGCACATCTGTCTCAATCCATCCGTTGTTGTTGTTTGGGTTACCAGCATACCCTAGTAGCGGTTATCTCCGGGCGGTGAATGAAGTGTAAGCGGGAGCAGGCTTGGCTCGTCCATAGGGAAGTCGAACACACTGTTCGATGACAAGGGTTCGCCCATGATACTACAAAGAAAATAAATACTTATATTAGTAACCATCGTACGTAATTTTAATCATATGTAAACGTATGCTCATCATATATCAGGATGATCTCATTACATCGCATAATATGCTTAAAGAAATTAAACTTTTCATGAGATGCTACTACCGAGTTATATATATAACCATACATGATAGAACGGATGCCGTTGATATATATATATTATATATATATATATATATATACTATATATATATATATACTTTATATATATAATACTTTTTTTAAAAACAAATTATATATATACTTATATAATCATTACTTATACCAAGTGTATCCCACTTGCCACGCACATAATATGCAATCAAAGCATCACATAAGGCTTCTAAGGATCGGGAACAACACGCGCGCGGATATCGAACAACGGTGAAAGACTCGTGAAATTTTCCGAAAACAGTTGTAGTCCAAGTTTTATAAAATGACTTAGTTCAATACAACTTGTGCTCTGGTACCACTCTGTAACACCCCCAAAATACGATACGCGACGGAATACAACATTTGGGGTGCTACTTCATAATACATGCACACGAGTCCTAGTAAACGTTCAATGATACGTTTATAAAACCAAACTTTATTTTATTTATATGAAGAACATCAGAGTTACAAGGTCCCAAACAAACTTAAAAACTTCATTGCAAAAGTCATGACATGACTTCTTTTCCAAAGCATCCTTTTGTTTAAATAAACAAAACATTTCACCGAGACACAGTCTTTGATATCCGCGTTCCATTCCATCCAAGCCATCAACAACATCTAAACCTGAGATACATGCTTAAAAACGTCAATAAAACGTTGAGTGAATTCATAGAGTTTACAAACAACAATCAGAGCATAATCTTTAGTTCCACAAAACACGTATGTTGCTAGCTAGGCAAGCCACACAACATTTCCATCTTGTATGAGCCCGTGTACCGAACCTTAACACATTTATCATGATAGACAAAAATAAGTGACCGGGTAGTATGCCACCACCCCTTTCTCAATACAAAATGTCCGTTACAGGGTGTTCACCATCGGATCCAAACCCCGGATAGGGTTGTCAAACCCCATAGATCTATTTAATGCATTCAGCGTTTACCTCCTCGGTAATTAACGAGTATACAGTCAAAGGCATAAACTCATAGTATGGAATCATATCACATATCAAAACACATTGCATTAAAACAAGCAATAACAAGTACACATCACGTTACTTGTGTTCCATTTTTCAAAACAAACATGTATCCCCCTCGCGGGTTTTAAAACATTTAAAACAGTTCAAAAGCGAGGCTATGAACTCACCTTGATCTAATCCGAAGATCAAATAACCGAAACAATCCAAAGTCGTCTCAACAACGAACTCAACCGCGACCTATAATTTATGTCGCCCGATTATTATACCGTAAGATACGGTCGAATAGTGCGTGCATCACAACTATTAAAATAGTATAATTATGCATACACATGTGATGAGAAATCCACTTGCGCGTCCTAGATCCTAAACCCCACATAATTGAGTTATGATCATTCCTTTTTATTACACGTTCGATACTTTATCGAAAACTTTCTATTTTCGGAAACTTTCTATTTTTAGAAAGTTGCTATTTTCAGAAAGTTACCATTTTTAGTAAGTCCCGTCATCTAATTATATTTATAATAATATTTACTTATCTCGTCGAACTTTCGACATTCAATTTGGTTATTAATTACCCATATCGGGATTATGTCCCGTACGCTTACTAAAAGTTACCACTTTTAGAATTATATCCGTTCATAAAAGTCGTTAAAGTCTAAATTGTTATACTCATAATAATAATAATAGCGTTTATTATTTTATAAACACCCAACAAGACTCATATCAACCCGTTGACTTTCAAAAGTCAACGTTGGACTTTATTTGACTTTGACTATATATATATATATATATATATATATATATATATATATATATATATATATATATATATATATATATATATAT
>BQNB010066257.1:1558-12003 GCA_026074375.1 Tanacetum coccineum
TTGCCCGTTAGTGCGTTGTCAGGTAGATCGAGTTTTATAAATTTAAAACTTGATAAAAGTATATTTTAAAATAAAATACGCATCACTTATATAGTACCGGCGGTGATATCTGCAACCCTTACAACCGAAATGGATCCCATCCCATATCGAGTAACTCATTAGACTAGCTTTCAACTGTTTCCGCCTAATCACTAGCTAACAAGCTCTACACTAGCCTTAGTACTACCATAACGCGGGGATCAATCAATAAGCAAGTAAGATATCCAAAGAGAACGATTACTAAACACTATCTAACCAAAATCTTAATAGAGGCATCTAAAGACATTAAGCTAAAAATCGCATTCTCGCCTAACCTATGATTCTTAAGTGGAATGAACTCGCAAGGAGTATTAACCTATTCTCAGTTCACATTAATCAAATCCTACCAACTAATCTATGAGATATGCCCGCATGTTTCCCACTAACACTCGATATCTATAAATTGTCAAGTCATAAATATTGGCTTATACCTATTTTAGAATTATCCTACAAAGGTATAATGATCTAGGGGCATACTACATAAATTATCCATTAAGATAGTAATTTAAACTATAAGATCAAATTAATAAAACAAGAGAAACATAAATAAATTAAAGGCCAATAACGAATAATTAAACACAATAAATAACATACTCCAATAAATAAACATAAAATCAATTAACTATTAAGAAATAATTAGATTTAATCAAGCGTTAATCAATAGAGTTATTTGTACATATCGTGCTAAAATAAAGTTCCCGATCGCTATAATTGAATGCCATGGCAAAACCCAAAGGGTTTGCCGTAAACCGCTGTCGTACCCTTTTTTCTCCTCCTGCTTGCGTCGAACCAAAGAAAACCAGTAAAAAGGAATGAATGAATTCATACAAATTCATTTAGTATTCATAGCCCATGAGGAAAGTTTAGGCCTTGCACGAGTTAAACCCTCCATCGTTGTTGTCTAAATATAATATGTCCTTCAAATATAATGGAAAGTGAGCACCTTTGGTCCCTGGAGTTAAAACTCATTGCCGTCCAAGGGAACTAACTACAACGTAGCTCCATCGACTCGGCTACACCGTAGTTCTTTTTAAACTTAATATCATCCTCCAAATAATGGTTGGCTACGACGTAGCCATAATGGTCCAACTACGCCGTAGTTGTCTCCTGAATGCGGTTATCATGTATTTTGTCCTTTTTGCCATTTTCCGCATCTTTTCCGTTCCAATGACTTAATTATCCTGAACCTGTAATATGAACGAATTAAGTACCAGATTCATATAAAAATAATATAAAACAAAGCAATAAACGCGGAAATTTAATATAGAAAAGTATTAAACATTTGATGTTATCAAATATCCCCCAACTTGAATTCTACTTGCCCTCAAGTAGACCTTTTAAATAATTCTCAAAAAGATATCTCCCAAGTTATTTGGAAGATATGAATTTAAAATTACCTAAGCTATAAAATTCAAAACGAACCACACTCATTCTTTGACTAATCTATGTGTTTCATTTTCTGAGATCACTCAACTGCTCAGTCATGGCGAGTATTCAATCATAGGCTTGGCAAGGATACTAATCTTCACCACTAGAGTTTAGATGCAACTAGTCTAAAAGGCAAATGGGTTGACCCAACAAAAAAGCTTACGAGGTGAATCATTCTTATAATGAAATCTTCACCAATACCAATACTCCATAAAAAGCGACAAAACCACAAATGCTCGCCCAAATCCATAAACGAGACACTTGTGATTGCTCAATTCCTTAACTTGAGTAAGCTAAAGGTTAGGATTAAGAATGATTAAGGGTAGGATAAAGACATGTGAAAACATTTAATGGGTGTAAAATGGAAAATTCACAAACAAATAGTTTCCTAATTAAGTCCACAATCTCCCTGTCACTAGTCGCATTAAAACTCATAAGGCAAATCTGAGGGTCAAGAGTCAAGGGGTCTTTAATAAACAATTATACACGAGTTGATGCGTATTAATGTAGTGTAATGCCTCATAATCACTATAATAAGTAGGCATGTAAGACGCATTAACTCGGCCTTCATCATAAAATAACAAAAGATTATGTCCTATTTTTTTAAATTTTTGGGTAAAATCAGCACATAATCTAATCAAATACACTTTAAAATCTCTCATTTCTATCTCCCTTCCCCCACTATAGATGTACAATGCCTTCATTGTACAAATATAGACTTAAATAGAAAGGAGAGATAGAAATGGCACGGGTTTATAATTGCTACCCGTTCAAATACATCAAAACGGATATGTCTGATCAACGCCAGCTGGACAAGGAGAGAATATTACCACTATACTTCAAGACATATAAGCTTATTTATATGTACGATCAGCTATAAATAAACTAATATATAATAAACACTTGCTTGCATGCTTTTTATTCTATTATTATTTTTTTATGCAAGACAATGATACAATGAAGAATAACAGTACAAACGCATATATACACGAGCATCCCCCACTTGAGATCAACTATCTTCTAAACCCGTCTTTTCTTCAAATACCCTTATTCATAACCCGCGACTTTCACCAGTGGAACCAAATTTAACTAGCAACTCTCTGACTATGGATTTAAAGAAACTACAGGGTAGGCTAGGCGATTGGTGTAACGAAACAAACATATATTGGGTTTAACAAAATTAAAGGAAAGGCTTAGCAGGTTGTACTAGGGGTATCTTGCACTAAAGATGAGTGCAACAAAGGGTTTAACAGGGGATTGACTAATCAGTGTGAAAAGTCAATATAAACAAAACATAACACAAATGGATGGCTATTTGAGGTTAAACCTAATATTTGTCTTTTATTATAGCTATACCGATTGCACAAAGTTACCTGAGTGCAATGCTCAATATGGTGGTCTCAAAAAGATATACAATGCCAAGTTATAAAGTTTACTACAGCCACATGCACACTCATTTATTATTGGATTATGTATAAGGAAAACGGAAAGGATTTTATCCTCACACGATGGAAATACATATATATTCAACTCAAACTTATAATTGCATATATATATCTTTCTAAAGGCTCAAACATTGCATATATATCCAACTTATCTTAAAATTGCATATATATCATTCGTAAGCCTTAAAGATGTTATATATATACAAATAAGTATTTAATATAAATTTACAACTCTAAAATACATGATAATTATAATTATAAAAAAATATTTTTCAAAATTACTTTTTCTTTACTTACAAACTTGTTAGTAGTAATATACACTTTCATTGTAAAAATATTTTATTTTTTATACATATATAACAATCATGATATATATTGATGAGTTTATCTCATGCATTCGTATTATATAGGATATAAGTTGATCTTTTTGTGATGTTAAATATCGTCTTGATGTATTATTTTTTGTCATCAAGTTCATTTTGAACCTCGGGACATCGTACCTTGGAAACAAATGTTACTTTTGTTATTTATAAATTTATAAATATCATAAGTTAGAGTTCATAATTATTTTAAATAATTATTTTGATATATAAGACATATTAAAGGTTTATAAAAGATATATATGCAATTATGAAGGTTAAGAAAGGATATATATGCAATTACAAAAGTTTATTAAGAATATATATGCAATTAGTAGTTTAAGTTGGATATATATGCAATTTTTTGGCTTTTGAAAGGATATATATGCAATTATGAATTTAAGTTGGATATATATGCAATTTTGAGCTTTTGCAGGGATATATATGCAATTCCCCCTAAGATTAAACTAATTAAGTAATGAAAAACATGTCAAAATTTAGTAATGAAATATTTTTCGGTAAAAACTAGAAAAAATAAAGACAAGTATAATCAAGTAGGCGTTTATTCTAATCCCTTCTCCCCACTTGGGTCATGCTAAGCATATAAAATAAAAGTAGAAGGGTTAGAAATGGAACATAAGGACTCCATTTGATTTGCTCGGTTTGATAAATGAAGTCACGACACATGCTCCAAGTATGCTTCCTCGAGCAACATCCACAATCTCCAGCAAATAATCATCATCTTCGGTATGGTATTCAACTAATCCGGATTTGAAATGCTTCCTTGTAGCCAAGTATCATCCTAGCACTACTCCACGTGCATTAACCTGTATAGCTGCAAGAAAACTAATACCAAAAGCATAAATCCGGATAAAAGAAAGATAGCACATAATGTACAAACTAGACATACAAGAAATGAAATAATACCTAACTCACTTTCGTAGGAATCACGGTTGCATTTAACGTATACAACAAGCCTTTTAAACCCTTCGGTATCCTGAGTGGACGAGTGAAGTCTCGTGAGGATTTCCAGTGAACACACCCACAAAGTTCATGACAAAATGTACAAAAAGGTTATGTGAAAATTCAAAATTAAGTTTAACAAAGTTCCTACATAAGGAAACTACGGCGTAGTTGCATAGTGGCAGCTACGCCGTAGCTAAGTAACCTGGGCAAGCCTTAATATTGGTAGACCAACTACGGCGTAGCCTGGGTACCCAGCTACGCCGTAGTTACTTGAGTGCAGCGGTGCCCTATTTAACCATTAGTCGAGGTGATATCAATCCTCTTTCCCTTCGCTGTAGCAACCTTAAAAAAGAGTAAAGAACACACAAAACCGAACAAAATGCAAAAAAGAAATAAAATAAGCTAAAAGGATAAATTCGAGTTGTCTCCTGAAAATCACTTTTCTTTACTCCCGAGTCTTTAGGTTAGACTCATGTCACCATCTTCCGCTCCTTGAACATCTTCAATCATGTCCAATGCTCTCGTCATCTTGGCTCATATTAACACCATTAATCAACGCCCAAAAGAGCACGAGGAGTTAAAGATACTTGCAATCAACACCAACGGGATGGTTCCGTTTGACATGGCTATCGTCGAGCAGGAAAAAAAGGATGTACGGGCCAAATATTATCCTCAAAACTAATTAGTTTATGTACTTTTAGTATTATGTCTTGATTTATTTTTATGTACTTTTTATATGTGTTTTTTATTTAATGAAATTTTAATTTTAATTTAATGTGTTGTTTTTTTAATAAATGAAAGAAAAAACCGTGGGATCCAAGGATGTCATATGGCACCAAAAACTGGTGTTATATGATGAAGGGGTGTTTTGTGTGGTGTGATAGATTCTGATGTTATAAGAAAAATACTGAGGTGGCACCAACAATACATTGTGCTGTTAAACTTCTAACCATTGTGCTCACACTTCAGAGACTTCATGTAATGAAGTCTTGTTCCACGTTTGATACATGCAAACAACATTTTAACCAGCATACGCCCCCGTGGCGACATGTTATGACCGAAGTTTTCAAGGTTCTTTGGTCACCTCGATGACTGAACCAATTCTAATTGATATTTGTGTGTGATTATATTGTAAGGTGTATTTATGTTTAAATCGAGTATGTTTGTGTTGTTTGTTTGGTGGTCATCACTACGACTGTTTAGTGGTTTTACAGTCAAGGAATGAGTGCTCATGTGAAGGTGAGATGAAGGTGGTGAGCAGGGGTGTTAGTCGTGTCGGGTCAGTTCGGGTTGAAGTTAAAAAAACCATATTTGGATAGTTGGATTCAAGTCTATTCGAGTCGGGTTAACCTGAATATGGGTACAATAATTAGAACAAATTGCCTACTTCAATAAATTTACATAAATAATTTATAAAAGTTATTCCAAAATATATATATTAAAACCTTTATACGGGTAAATGGGGTCGATTCGAACCCGATTTAGCCAAACATATTAATCCCGATCTTGTTTAACTTGACTTGATTTTAATAACTCGAATAAAATTACTAACTCGCAATACAAACCGCATAAGCTTAATCAGATTTAAGTTCGGGTCAATTTTTCTACACCCCTAGTGAGAATCTGGTCAGTGGTCACCAATACATTGTTCATCACTACGCGATGCCCAAACTTAATTTAAGATGTAATTAGCAAATATTTTGATGATTAAGTTGAAAGTAACGCGCGAAAAAGAGCGTGAAAAAGACAAGTGAAGTGGTCCGACATAATGTCGGATGATGATTAGGTGTCCCCAGTAGGTGTGTGTTAGCAGAGTCCCACGTGTTCCCCCAACCTCAATAATGGATCATCATCTTCTTATATATGTGATGTGGGGCCCAATCCAGAAAACAGTTGTTTATAAAGTCCGTACGAGGCCACTTCGCCATGTGAAGGCACGTGAATTTGGGCCAATTCCATGAGGGTGAGGGTGAGAGAGAGAGAGAAACAAAACAAGTTCATATTCTTCTCATCATCAACTTGTTTCTTGTCTATTTACCACCTACGCGCGAAAAAATAAACGCTCGCAAGCATCGCTGGGTAATTTTTTGCTTGTTCTAAGATGTAATTAGCAAATGGGTACCACTTTGTACCCCCCCTTGGCCCATGAAATAGTGCCCCAAAATAAAGTACAAGATTCCTTTTGTACCTCATTTTTTACAGTGCAACACAGTTTTTTTATCAGTTTCTGTTCCGTAATTTTTGACAGATTATCTACTTTTGACCTGTTAAATTTATATTTTTCGTTCGTTTTTTCGTTGGTCACAGTTTTTTAACATATACAAAATTATTAAAAAATACAAAGAAAAAGTAAAATACAAAAAAAAAAAACCGGAAAAAAACAACCGGGCGGGTACAAATGTTGATTTATGGGGGGCGGTACATATATTTTAAGCCTAGCAATATTTTTGATGATTAAGTGAAAGTAACGCGCGAAAAGGCGTGGAAAAAGACATGTGAAGTGGTTCCGACATCAATGTCGGATGATGATTAGGGGTCCCCAGTAGGTGTGTGTGAGCAGCAGTCCCACGTGTTCCCCCAACCTCAATAAAGGTATCATCATCTCTTATATATGTGGATGTGGACCAATCCAGAAAAAGTTGTTTATATGTCTCGTACGGGCCATTCGGCCCATGTGAAGGATCGTGAGAATTTAATCTGGGCAATTCAAATGTGGGTGAGAGAGAGAGAGAAACAAAACAAGTTCATATTCTTCTCATCATCAACTTGTTTCTTGTCTATTTACCACCTTGTCCTTTTCCAGCCTTTCTTTCTATAATTGTTTTGTTTTTCTATATATGGTAAAAAGTTATGGTAAAACTCACATGATGAATGGAAAATTTTTTAGTTCCTAACTTTTGTTATTAACATGCCATTGAAAATTAGAGATGATAATTTTCGACACGACACGATAAATGACAAGAATTAGATACAAAATTAAACAGGTATAGGTTGAAGATAAACAGGTTTTGGTCAAAACAAGTCAACTTGTCTAACCCGTTTAATAAATGAGTCGTGTTTAGATTGAGCATGTATTAAACAGGTCAACCCGTGAACCCGTTTAAGTACATTTTAGCTTCTAAAAATATAAATTATAACTTATAATTTATGTTAGATTTAGATTAAATGTATTTTGTTATGTACTCAATACGAGTGAATAACGATTATAACTCATAAATCATTGAAAATCGACGTATAGTTATTTGAATTAGTTAAATCGACAAACCACTAACCTTATTCACCGCTTGACATATTTACTTAAACAGGTTAAACGGGTTACACGTGTTATGCAAGTCTGGGCTAGGGTTGAGTTTCTTGACACGATTAATAAATGGGTCGTGTTTTGATAGTTGTCCTAATAACCCGCGAACCTGAACACGACTCGATTGTCAACCCTGTTGAAATGCTCTTATAGTTATCTTGGATCAAACAAGTGTGTGTATCCACCATCATGTTACTGTCAGGCTGAAATTTTGTTGATAATTTATCAATGCTTATGTAGTGAGTTAAAGGAACAGATAATAAAAAGCATAATCTGTTTTAACGGTCTTTAATTATTGATTCCACATTACAATATAAAAGGTAATATAATCCAAGGCCTTTGGTCTAGTAATATAAGTTGTCCAGCAAGTTAAAAGTTGCGGGTTCAAGACTCGATGAATGCATTTGTAAGATAAGTGATATAAGATGTGAAAAATCATCTTTTAAAAAAAAGGTAATATAAAGTGTTTGAAATATATTAAATTAATTTTACAAATGAACTTTTTAGATGCCATAAACAATAGTACTATGTTTTTTTTACATCAATAGTACTATGTTTTTTTTAACATCAATAGTACTATATGCTTAACCCTGGTATATAAAGCATTTTTAAAGATCATTGTAACTTTTTTGATGAATAGTTTCCCACCATAGAAATATATTAGTTATGATAATCCAGTCTTTATTACAATAATATATAATTTCACTATTGGCACAAATATGGAAACTACTTGCACTGATCTAAAATAGAGATCATTTGTAGTAATTTGTATATATTGTAAGAATCAAGATCATTTGGTAGGGACTTCAAAATATAAAAACCAATAATTGGGGTGCATGGTTCCAATAATTTGAAGGAGAAGGGAGTTATGAGTTTGGTCCATTCATGTCTTCATCATTGAATCATAAGAGGTTGGTTTCCACATGTCTAGTTTTTGTGCATGCATTATTATGGCTCTACCCATGATATTTTTGGCCACACATCATTTTCAACATGGGGGATGATTATAACATCTGTGTTATACTTTATCCTTTCTAAATCAAACTTAAAAAAAAATCATAAAGATGTCATACATTTATACATGTCTAATGTCCTTATAGACTCTATAGTTATAATGCCATACACATATACTCATGATAATGAACATCATTTCTATTTTGAGCATGAAATCGAGGAAGAGGACTGCATCGATGCAACAATCTTAATTTCTTGAAATGAGCTTCACCTTAATGCTATAAACAAAAATACTAACTATGCTCGATCCGAGTGTTTTTCAAACATGATAATAGCATTAAATCGAGAAATATATATGCTAATCTATAAGTTGCAATATCTAGACAAGTTAAAATGATATATCCCGAGGAACTTATATTTTGTTTTGTCACAAAAGGACAACAAATACCTTATTTCATGTAACGAGAATATTGGTAATAAACTATTGTGAGTTATACATGATACCGAAATTACGCTAATGCTATAAAAATAGGGATTTTCTAAAACGGTCTACAAATCTACAATGACTGTGTAAGAAGCCATCTCAAATGAATAATTTAACCATATTATAAATCTTCTGCATATAACGATACTATTTGCAACTTCCCTAGAAACTGAAGAAAGATTCAAATTCGACTATGATTGATTAAAGTATGAGATTAACGGATGACAATTATCTATGGGACACCAAGATTAGAATCATGTAAACGTATCGTGCTAACCCCACCACTAATCTCCAAACGGAACACTAACAGCAAGAGCATTGGATTTTGCCCTCGCTCGCCGGCCCGCACGTGGAAGACCTTTATTGGTCCAATGGTCCAAATACCCTCCTAAAACTAAATAGTAAACAAACAACCTTAAAATCTATTCATCATTTGATTCTCCAACTTGTCTTTAGATCTAATAATATAATAATCTTAGCTAATCATGCTTTCTACTTCCTAATCATATATATTATATAGAATGTCTTAAAAGTATAATTTATATAATTGAGCATCTTTAAAGCATTCTACAAAATCATTATGTTTATCCTCGTACACACACAATCATATACAATAATATTTTTTTTTCCACTTATTATTTCTTAAAATTCAAACCGTCAGTTCCGCCCAGTAGAAAGTTTTTGTAGAAGAAATTAGCATTTATATAGATCCATTTTCACTAATCTCACACAAGTATTTGGCAATAACTCTTTGCTTCCTTTTCATTTCGAATTGTCTCCTTTCTATCAAATAATAATTGTTTTTATTAGCTTTGGATCCTCTTTGCAATTATTAAAATTCCAAGTTTTGCTATAGAACTTAGAATAACTAAATGAAAACTCAAATAACTATCTAAACAATCATTTTTGATAGTTGATTGATTGCATTTAATATTACAGTAAGTTTTGATCCATTACTAGCTAGGTGGGAATTTAAACCGATCAAAAATCTTGTTCAAAATGATGTATGTGTTCATATCGGTTTGTTGTTCGTATGAACATCGCGTATTAAACTTTCAACTCAAACTTGATAAGACGATATTACATGCCATTTGTATATGTGGTTGACTTCATATATTGTGAAGTTAAGATCTCCATCATTGGCTTAAAATCCATTGAATTATGGGTAAAAATATTCTGAAGAATGTATATTTGGAAGATAATGAGGGTGTGTTTATGCTTTTTTGTTCTAAAAAGATGTGAAAACATCAAGCTCGAAATCACTGTTAATACACCTACATCAAGCTCATTACCAATAGTTATTAGGTGTATTTCATTAACATTGCCGAAGGTTTTGATCACCAAAATTTAGACAAAGTGCATCTCATTATAAAAGGATTTTTGACACAGTTTTACACTACAGAAGAAAAATCAATACAATTTTCATGCAC
>BQNB010066257.1:22771-34631 GCA_026074375.1 Tanacetum coccineum
ATTAATAGATATAACAATTCAGGTAGGTATCTTGTATGATATTTGCTAACGATATACATATATATTGCAGTGGCAAAAAAAACATGTAACACAAATTTGTAAGAATGCAAAGATTCAAATTCATTACTAATGCTTTTACGGCCATCAATAGACTTCCATACCCCTTTCAGCGTTCTCTTCTGAAAAACCCTTTTAAATGCAAAAAAGACAAATACTACCACTATCAGTGAGAATGCCGATATTTGATAGATATGATGATAAGATATTAAATCACTAAATAACACCGCCTTCTCTATGTCAAAAACACTTTCTGATGAATCCTTCCTACCAATCACCTCAGAACAGATGTCCAACTAAAAGGCAAGCAAAATTGTCTTATTCATAACGGGTTCTGGATTCAAAGTAATTTTTTTTATCATTTTATGCATAACAAAACATAAGACCTAGCTCAAGTCAGCATACCACATTGAGCATGTTCCTTCTTTATGTTGAGGAAGTGAAGAGTATTCAAGTGTCTTCATGTCTAGGTACTTTAACCTTCTATAAATGAATACATAAACGTATGCCCAAAATTAGTTTAAAAGAGATTCTATAAAAAAGTTGCACAAAAGTAGTCGAAAGTTTCAAACGCTAACCTTAATATTAAGAGTAAACAAACTATAAAAATCCATTTCACATGCATCATGGAGATCAAAGCATTATTTAGAGAGTTATAACATTATAAGATCATATGAAAAATGGAATGAATTGTTTTGTGACGTGTATGTATATGTGATGATTATGTTTTAAAACTGAATATAGGATAGATATCATCATAATTATGTAGTATATCTTCAAAATATGTCATATATTTTGATAATTATGAAGTACATCTTAATATATTTTGAAGTATATCTTGATATATTTTTGAAAATTAAAATATACCAACATGATGAGACTTATTTTAGTAACTGGATGTCACCTCAACGATAAATGGCAAAGGAAATAACCGACAAACTTAACAAACTTCCACTAATGATAAACAATTACTTTTATTTCATGTAATTTATTTTGGTGCTAATATCATGCACAAATCAATTCACAAATGTTTCTATTTCTTTATGGTTTCATATAAAGGCGTTATATACTAAAAGTTATACTTTCTTATGCTTCATATACGCACTAGTTTTAATGCCCGTGCACGCACAGGGCTTAGATTTTATGTTTTTTTTAAAATATATATATATAATTTTTATTTTTTTTGTTTTATAAGTTATGTATAAGCATTATCAAAATCATATGAAGAGAATAGATTTATTAAATCTTTTATATATTACATAGTAAGATAATTAGTAACTTTTTTCTTTTGATTTACCTGTTTTCGGACTCGATATTGTGAGCCAACTAATCCCAGTGAAACTACCCTTTTAGGTAGCTCGGAGTCGGCTCAAGTGAACCTCCGAGGCCAAAAGGGGATTAATTTTCTCCTTGTTATATTCGAACCATTGACTTCCACTTTAGAACACATGTCAATGAAATAAATATATTTTTTGAAATTCAATTGTTAGAATTTTAGTACGTATTAAACTAAAAGAAAAGAAAATGAAATTTTTTTCAAACCCATCAATGAATAGCTAGAAAATCATTTTCTTTATTTACGATAATTTATGTGCTTCGGTGTTTTTCTATTTGTTTGTACAACATGATTTTATGCCGACAATGAAAAATCCTCTAAGGGTATATTTGGGATGTGATTAAATAATGTTAAATCTTGTTGGAAGTAAGAATTGTTTACGTTTGTTGTATTTTAAAATATAAAGTTTATGGGTATAAAGTTTAAGGGGGTTTTTGTTTATATTTTTAAAGTTATAATAAAATTTATAAATTTATAAATTTACACTTAACTCCATATAATTTAGGTTTAAAATTAAAACCCACTAAAGTTTTATTAATTACCGCGGTTGGTGCTCCCACTAGATGGGTTTCGGAAGTCCCAATTAAGATTAACATCATGGCTTGGAAAGTGAGTTTGGATAAGCTCCCAACTAGGCTTAATTTGTCTCTTCGGGGTATTGAAATTCCCTCTATCACTTGCCCTATTTGCAGCTGTGCAGGGGAGTCATGCTCACATCTTTTTTTCTCTTGTTCTATGGCCCGGAACATTACTACCAAACTGGCTCGATGGTGGGAGTTTGATTGCCCGGATTTATTCTCATACGATGATTGGCTTGAATGGTTTCACACTCTTCGTCTCCTTAAAGGTTTTAAGGATATATTGGAAGGGGTCTTTTACGTTATGTGGTGGGTGATATGGAAGTATCGTAATCAGACATTGTTTGGCTCATCTCAACCGCGTATGGATATGCTATTTGATGAGATTGTTTTACTCTCTTTTACTTGGTGCTCCAATAGGTGTAAAAACAATTTTGATTGGATCTCTTGGATGAAATGTCCTAGATCCTTATCTTTGTAATTTTCCTAGCGCCTTGCTAGTTTCTTAATATAATTTGCCGTTCTAAAAAAACTCCTCTTTTTTTAAGTTTTCGTTTTCACAAATTTGACACATATATTTTTATGTGTTTTTTTCTTCATTAGAATTCTCCACCAACATTTTTTAATTTTGACCAAATTGATTCAATTTTGACTTTTTATTGACCAATCAGATCGCACGATTTTGCCCACGTGGCAAAATCAAGCGTTCTGATTGGTCCAATTTTTTAATTCATAAGATTCAATTTGATAGAAAACTCTAAAATAATGTAATTCTTTTATTATATAAAAGATATAATTTACCGATCTTTATCCCTATAAATAGTAATTTTAGGTTAATGAATTTGTTTAATCATTCATAATTGATATTTATATTGATATATATATATATATATATATATATATATATTAAGATATTTTTTATTTTTATATATATATACTATATTATATATATATATATATACTTATTTATAGAGGCTAAAAAGGTAATTGACTGGATGTAATATGATAATAGTGACTCAACGCCACATCAACTATGGCAGGATGCAAAACATACGCTGTCATGACACTGATCGAGACTATTAATTTTTAAAGTAATTTTTGAATTTTTATTTATTTTTAGCCTTTATTTTATACTGATATATATGTCGAGGCATAACTTGTTTCCGCGAGCAATACATCTTGATCCAATAACAAATTATCATTTCAAGAGAATAAAATTAGCTGTAATTACAATTGATTGGCGATAAAGTTTACATAGGAACAATCAACTGAGCTTATAAGTTGGTTAGCTTATTTATTGTTATGAAGCATCTATCCGACTTTGTTCAATGAGATATCCTTAAACCATGGCATATGTGATCCTAAATCATTCCATTTATTGTTTAAATTATGTTTCTCATTTATAGAAATAAATTCAGGTTTACCAAAGTAATCAAGAGTCATCTTGTATTACCCTTTGGGGTATGTCCACTTGCATTGATCTTATTAATTCTGGAGATGGGCCTGTCGACCTATTAGGTAATATTCAAGTATCATTTGAAATTATGCCAAGTCAGAGGTACACATAAATATACTATGTCGTTGAGTACAAGTAAGTTGATAGATGATGCTTCGCATCATTTCGCGTAATTTTAAGTAGCCTTTTTACTTATTTGAGATCATGACCTTAGTTAAGGGAATTTAGCAGTTTTTATTATGATCGATGGATATGAACTGCAAAACTACAGATAGCTTATGTATCTCACACTTATGCATAGAATACTTTGCTGATTCCTATATTATCAATGGAAGTCTAAGGATGACTTTTAAGCCTAATCATTTCTTGCAAAATTTACTATTGACTAAAGAATGGATTACTTCCTATTAAGAGTAAGATAACATGCCGGATGGATTCACGGGGTAATCCAATATGCGCGTGCCCTTGTATTCGTGATGATCATGAATATAACCATGACCTGTATACATATTAGTGCGATAGAATACACAACATATTAATCAATTAATTGTTCTAGAACTGCACGAGATTGTGACAGATGTTTTTCTAGATCAACTGATAAAATCACGTTTAAGTTATTGGTAAACATGCAAAATATGTTCGAATATTAGGTTTATTATTATGTTTGAAAATGCAAATACCAAGTATCTTCAGATTTACAAACATCTATAAGTTGTAGTTAAAAGAACTGTCGGTTTACACACTCCTATAATTATTCATGAATACTAAGTAATTCAACAAGAATTTTACTATGGAGACTGTGTACACAGCTAGGTTGTTATCTATTCCTATGTTTGTCTTCATTAGTCGTAATTCAGATCATGTTTAGAAATATGCCTACTAAAAGCCTTTGTAAAAGAGTTACTCTGTCTATACGCATAAGTTGCTCTATTGTTGATCATGTTCAACTTGTTCTAATCCTGTCTCTATGTTGTCAGCCAGTATAGTTATCTACATGTGTTGTGTCTCGAATGATGTGAACGTTTGCACCGAAAATGTCTTGCACTCGAGCAGAGTTGAGAATTTTGTGTTATGTGGATGGTTTGTGTGTGGAGATGTCAAAAACAATCTAAATTATTACCATTACCAATCATCTGGACACTATGGATACTGTTTCATAATTACTTATGAGTTCTATTTTTATTGCCATCTGTCATTAACATTATTGGTTTTCTCACTAGTCATCTTCATGAGATCCATGTCATGTTGTCTTTGCTAATAGGGTCATAGGATGCTAATGTGTTGTTTGGGTGAGTGTCATTGTGTTTTTCGGAAGTGGTCTTGCTCGATTACTTCCGAACAACCATGATTACTAACTTATTTAGCTTATGTTCTATCATAATACCTTCTTTGTCTATATTATTTTAATTTATTTACTGAGTAGGCTCGAAAACATTCTTGTTTTTTATGTTCCATATATGCGAACCTAAATGTTCTAGTGTAATACGGTTTAGTTGATCATTCACACAACACAATTTCGCGCTCATGGATTTGTGAGACAAGATCCATGATCTCTTATCAGTTATTGTAATGGCTTCAGTATTATCACAATTACCATTGTTTACTTGGGTTCTTTAGACTGTTCTCAGAGGAATACATACACTTTCTCATTAAGCCAGGTGAAGAATTTTTCAGAATCCATATCATGACCTCGTAAAAACTGTCTTACAATTCCAAATTATCCAAATACTAATAAACACAGATTTACATGAGACTACTAGCTGGTATCATTCCTATTTTCTCAGTCAATTCAGAATGTTTGGGAAATGCTAAAGCCTTTGTAAAAGGATCAGCTAAGTTGTCATATGTGTCAACTTTTTCTATCCTTACATCACCCATTTCTATGGTTTCTCGAAGATAGTAAACTTTTACGTGAAAATGTCTTGCACCTTTAGTGACTCCATGATCTTTCGCTATTGCTATGGCTCCAATATTATCACAATACATATTTATGGGTTCTTCAATTGTGGGAACAATACGAATCCATACAGCCTCTTTCGATGCATCAAAAGCAGCGATATATTCAGCATCTGTAGGTGAGGTTGCAAAAATACTTTGCTTTGTGCTTTTCCAGTCAACAGCACCTCCATTTAAAACGAATACATATCCAGTCTGAGACTTCATGTCATCAGCATCCGTCAGATATCCAACATCAGTGTAGCAAGAAACCCTGAGCTCTCGTTTCATATCACCTCCGTAAACAAGAAACATATCCTTGGTATTGCGAAGATACTTTAGAATGTTCTTAACAGCAGTCCAGTGAGCATCACCTGGATTCTGTTGAAATCGACTTGTTATGTTCTGAGCGAACGCAACATCAGGACGAGTACATCTCACAACATACATAATTGATCCAACAGCCGAAGCGTATGGGATATTTTGCATGCGCTGAATTTCAGCAGGTGTTGAAGCACCTTGAGATTTACTAAATTTCAGCTTTTCTTGCATTGGGATCGTTCCACGTTTGGAATTTTCCATATAAAATCTTTTCAAGATTTTCTCAATGTAAGCACTTTGACATAAACCAATTAATCGCTTTGATCTATCTCGGTAGATCTTGATTCCAAGAATATATGCAGCTTCTCCTAGATCTTTCATAGCAAAACATCTTCCAAGATAGGATTTTACATCTTGTAACATTGGAATATTGTTTCCCATGATCAATATGTCATCGACATATAAGATTAGGAAAGTGACATAACTCCCACTAGCTTTTACATATACACATGGCTCATCACGATTTTGACTGAATCTAAATTTCTTAATTTCATCATCAAATCGTTTATTCCATTGCCTAGATGCTTGCTTAAGTCCATAAATGGAACGCTTGAGCTTGCATACTCGGTTAGGATATTTTGGATTAACAAAACCTTCAGGTTGCACCATATAGACTTCTTCAGAAAGATATCCATTGAGGAAGACAGTTTTGACATCTATTTGCCAAATCTCATAGTCATAAAATGCAGCTATGGCTATAAGAATCCTAATAGCTCTAATGTCTGCAACAGGAGAAAAGGTTTCTTCATAATCAATCTCTGAGGTTTGAGTGAAGCCTTTTGCTACCAGACGAGCTTTATAGGTGTGTACAACTCCATCCATGTCGGTCTTCTTTTTGAAGAGCCACTTATGACCAACGGTTTTTCCATTAGTAGGAAGATCAACTAACTCCCAAACTTCGTTACCTTTCATGGATTGCATCTCCACATTCATAGCATTAAGCCATTTGTCAGATTTAGGATCCAAAAATGCGGCTTTATAGTTAGCGGGTTCACCGAGATCCCCTAACTCATGTTCCTCAGCATCGACGTATAAACATAATCGATCTGTGGGCGACATGTCCTTGTGGACCTACGAATGGGATTAAAATCACTTTGAGGTTCATCAATTTCTTGATCATCCTCTTCATGATCTAAGCTAGTGTCTAAAGAAAGATACGTATCTTCTTCTTGAATAATTTCAAGATCTTCTAAACCTTCGTATTCCTTCCTTAGTAAAACCAAGATAAGGTTTACAAATAAGTTTTGAGTCATATCATGGCCAAGACGCTCCAAGTTGTCTGTATAGCTCTTCATTTTAAGGACATAAGAGCTAACAGACTGCCCTTTTTCTTGTTTGCACGCGTGGAATTCTCGCACGGTCTGAAGAAGCTCCTGATCTGCCTGTTATACATACAACGTTTTCAGTTCCTTGAGCATATCATATGCACCAAGCAGTGCAAACACCTTTCGAGTCTTATTGGATCTCTGGGTCAATGGTCATAAGCATAAATGCCCAGCATTTTCTCTTCTGAGCTTAAACCCAAGCGTGATGCACGTTGGTTAGTTATGAATCAGGAGGATTTGCTTGTCCTTAAAGGTGGATACTGGCACTAAGCATAGAAGCATCTGAAAAACGGAAACTCATTAGAGGGTAAGTATTATAAGAATTGAATTGTTGTCTATCGAATAGGTATGTGCTCTTAGGTCTTTCTCGTAGAGAGTAACAATCCTCAGATTGCGATACCATTTCCAAGTGAATATGGAAGGTGTCTATTCACATAGTATATATTTTAACATGATGAGTTTATTTGTGGGGATCCAATACATAATTGGACTGATTTACTATAAATGATTGGTGTTTACTTGTCGCGATTTGGTGGTAGTCTATCATGACAATGACTTCATCCAACCTAGAAAAAGTTTAGAGATCTTATTTAGTTTAGTATTTTCGTGTTTGTATCTTGATTATTACACACTTCTTAAATGAGTTGTCTAACTAATCAAAAATTTGGAATTTACTAATCAAAGGACTAAGAGAAGATCTTCCATTTTTGCCGACCCCCCCAACCTCCTCTAGATTCTACTGCGCTTTACATGGTCTAAAGCCCTAAACTTATTTTGCATTGTGATACAGGCATACTATTAAAAGAGTTGGGCAGAGCGAAAGTAAATAGTACTCTGACCATTACGAAGTAAGTATAGGGCATCAGGTGATTGGAAGAATGAATAGAAGCATACTTCAATTTCTAAATATCTTAATAGACAGACAAGGTGATGTTTTTTTTTATTATACCTGTTTTTATGTTATATGGGAGCTTATTGTGTTAATTGCATTTAATGCAACTCTTAGAATTTATTGATGACTTCCGATCTTTGATTGTATTTCGGAGTAATCATCGTGAACATTAGATGTCTTAATTTTCTTTTATATGAGAGCATGACTATGATTATCTTCATCTTATGCATCTATAGCATCTATAGGACTACATGTCCTACGATTGTTTTGGGTTTTTTCGCCCCAACGCAACACAGCTGACCAGGATTCCCGCGATTTAAGTCGACAAGCAAGAACTAGAGGCTGCAAAATTAGTTATTATGAATTTGTGGTTCTATTCAAATGGAGTCCTGAGATGTGGCGTTATTCGGTATGGACCATCAATCTTTTCGTGAATTTCGCATTAAAATTGCCATGTGATGGTTGTAACATTGTGAATCGATACTCCTAGTAAGGTAGGTCTGGTTTTCTGCCTAGTCATATTTTATAAACAAGAGGTTGGTATACCGAGGCCATCTCATGTTAAGGTTCAAACGGCACGTGTTCTTGGTTGGGTGGACATATGTGTTATACTTAGACAATATTTTGTCAAAGGGGTATTGGTATGTGTTTAATTATATGCACGCTGTACCATTGAGCTTTACCTTTACATCAAAAGAGTAACTGGAGAAATAGCCAAAAACGCGACTTAAGACTACCATGCCAAGAATACATGACTGCGGCTGCTGTTTGCTAAATGCGCATATGTGCCTGGCCATGTATCTGATCTTGCAAGTTTGTCTTATAGGGGACGGAGTAATGAAGAAAAGAACGAAAATACGAGAGTCATATCAAGCTTAAGTCGAAATTACTGCGCTGTAACTTGTGGAGATGACTCAGGCAACATTATGGGATAAGATTAGTTTCAAGGAAGAAGACTAAATCTAAAAGTCCATAAGCTCAGAACTATAGTCTCATAACAGGAAAGGTCAAACCCGCTGAAGTCAAAGTCCTATTAAGCGTCAATATAAGAATGATTCAATAAATGTGACCTATCAAGATAGTAAGTGTTATGGGACTAGAAAATATGTGGCAAATATTCCCGTAATAATAATGGCTTATATTTAATGAGGAAAAGAGATGGAAATGCGGATAGATAAAGGGCTGGTCTCATTCGCCAACACTGCCAAGTTTCTAGCGGAAAGTTATTACTTACAAGGGTGAAAAGCTGTCATAGTCATATGAGTTGTTATGCACAAGCTTATTGCATCAACCGATGTGCAAGGATCTGTTCACGTTCAAAGAGCTCATTTATGCCAAGAGTAAATTTAATGTAACTGCACTATAGGGGACTTGTTGGTTGCCTAGAGCAGTCTCGCTCCAATAGTTTGGGCATCTAACTGATAAGATTTATGGCCAACGGATTTAGCTTGAATTGCATTAGGCATATGTTACATTCTAGTATCTTTGAGGGAGACTTAATTGACGCTGAAGCCCTGCCCTAACTATCACTTATACGTTTTTAAAACTACTGTATATCCCTAACTAATTGATTCGGCCGCCCCAAACCCTCCCATACACGACATACCCCTGTCTCTCTATCAGAGCTGCATGTGTTGGATCCCCTCAGCATGAACAATGGCCAAACACCATCAGCTAAGTATCCATTGGAACTGGGACCCATCTTTAACCATAACATCCACAATTGAGAGCTGGGATTTGCCTTTATCACTCTCGAGTGTTGGGCAGATCTACACTTAAACCACACAAAAAAGAATAAAAAAAAAAAAACCATCATTCAAGGGATTGTGAACTCTCGACTTGGAGTACCAATAGGATTATCAAGGGACAGGATTTGCGTGATTTCAATGAGTCGTTGTGTTTACAGCTGTTCTCCACAAGAAACACAAGTGGGCTCAACCTTTGTGTTCGTAGACACAAGATAAGTACACTAATCAGGAGCTGATAATTGGGTGACAGCAAACGCAGACTACATGCAAAGTCGGAATTTTTTTTCCTAGTTATTATGTACGCAATGTTAATGCCATGTTGGCAAATACAGTTAGTTGGTTTAGATAGTTTTTCGTTTTCATTGCACTCTCACAAGAAACACAACTCACCTTGTGTGTCTACAAAGAAACACAAAAGGATGAAGACAAAGAAGACACAAGCAAAGTCGATTTTTTTCCTATTTAAGAGAATGTAAAGCCATTTTGGCTACAGTTAGTTTTTAGAGATAGTTTTTCTTTGTAGTTTTTTTTAGTGCAAGTAGTATTTAAAATAGATTTAAGTGTTTTTAAAGTTTTTCATGTACTTTTGATTCAATGTTAATGAAAATTCAGTAAAAGTTATTTGTGTTCTTAAGCTATCAAGTATTCTTAAACTTTTTTAGTTTTCATTTAAGCTATCTTATGATCTATTTTATAAAATATTAACTCAAAATCTCTAAGGAAAGTTACTGTTGGATTAAAAAAGGCAAGGATGAATAAGCTAACAAGGATGGCTTATTGGTTTTCAGCTTAGTTTAGCTTGATTATAAGCTGGGTAGGATTTAGAGCTTATTTAGGTCCTCAAAAGATCCTTTTTGAGCAAAGGATCAAAGGTACTTTTCTTTCAATTTTGCTTATTTACTGTAGCAATAAGCTTATTCAGCTTATTGTTAGCTTATTGCTGTTATTATACCTATTAGTGTGTAAGTTTGCTTGTTAGATGCTTTTCATTTCATTATATGCATTTACTTTGAAATCTGTCAAGTTAAGCTAATTCTGTCTAAGCTTATTGCATCATTTAAGTGCTTATTTGATTTGCCTTTTAGCTTTTTATTGTTCAATATTGCTTAAATATCATTAGTGTGTCAAAAAAAAGTTGGTTAACTTAGTTTTATAAGCTTTCAAAATCATTTTTCAAAAATTAAGGGTGTGTTTGGGTCAACTATGAAAACGGGTCAAAAAGGGTATGTGCATGGGTTGAGGTAACTAGTTTAGTTTAAGCTTAAGATTTAAGCTTATTTAAAGCTTTTTCAAAAGTTTTCAAAGTTCAAAATTGTTTTTCAAAGCTTTTCAAAACCCTTTTCAAAACTGTGATTTTTTTAAGAAAACACCAAGTGCTTAAATCCATAAGCACTTGGATTTTGAGTTTGAGTGTCAAAAAGTGTGTGTTTTGTGGTATTAAACCAAGCTGTAACAAGCCCCTTTGCCTTTTGACTTGCTAAGTCAAAATTCACTAAGTGTTTCAAGTAACAGTTTTAAAAATCCAAAACAGCCTTTTTCACCTTAAAAATCAGCAAGTTTTTATGAGTTTTAAAATGTCAAACTTTGTGCACAAGTCCATAAGCTAGGGTACTTTAGCTGTTTTCAGTTTTCTTTTCAATTTGAGCTTATTTGACAGCTTTTAATAAGCTGTCAAATAAGCCACTTAAGTTTAGCTTAAATCTCCCCTGGTGCAAAGGGGATATTTTAAGCCCCTTTTTCTTTGTCTTTTAGTGTTATTAAGCCCAAATTCTTGGCTTATTCAAAGAGCTTATAACCTCTTGTATAAGCCCTCAAAGTTTCAGACCTTAGTGAGTTTGTTTGTTAGCTTATTTTTAAGGCCAAACTTGGCTCTTGACTGTTTTTACATGACTTAAGTGTAGGACTGCTTATTTTACTTTAGGCTTATTTAGCTTATGCCATTAGCTCATTTTAGCTCTCAATAGCTTTTTAGGTTAAATTAGATAGTTTAGTTTGCTTATTTCCCTTTTGCTAGCTTATTTGAATGCCCATTTTAGTTTCTTTTAGCCCTTTAAGTTTTGTTAGCTTTTCTGTCATCTTAAGCTTTTTCCAGCTTATTTGTTTTAAGCACTTAGTGTTCTTTTTAGCTTATTTAGATTAGTTTAGGTGCCCC